>WURT03643229.1:4353-16253 GCA_009936505.3 Holothuria glaberrima | reverse complement strand
CAACATTGCCCAGCAAAAGCCATTGGTGAAAGTTTGCAGCTGTGTTATTCTGGTAAAGATAAATAGTCCTGATCACACAAAAGTCAGAATCTGGTTTTTGCACATTGTGAAAGTAATTAATGCTGGTGGACTTGACTAGACTCGGCCTCAAGTCCGAGTCCTCAGTGGTCCGAGTCTGAGTCTAGTCCAATTCCATAGAGGCCCGAGTCCGAGTCAATTCCGAGTCCACAAAAATTGGACTTGAGTCCTGAAAAAAACCAACACTGTTAAATGCCATTTGGGGTCACAAAGGACCAGATGGTGAAATCCATGCTAATGCTTTTCCATAAGAGTTTGGGTTATGTACGATACGTATTGCCATATGAATCATTTTTTGATGGGCCTGACAAATTGTGATATAAATACCTCTTCATTTTTGTCAGCAGAATTACCTACAGTATTGTGCCCACAAACATTAAAAAGTTGTCGCAAGCTGGGCAACTCTGATATGCCACTGCTGTGACCATTTACATCTATAGCACCGAAGGTGTTGTATCATGAAAGCCCATGACTACTAAGTTTGTATCCTCAATGAAACTCCATAACAGTAACTGTGGGTGAGGTAAATTATAATTGAGCTACAGCATCATTGATATTCTGGGATTGAGAAATCACGTCAAAAACGCATGAAACCTAACATATTCATTCGGCGGACTTGCACTACAATACGCTTTCTCGGACATGCCAAAAATTCTTCATGTCAGTGTGACATCGTGTTACGGTTAGATAATAAAATTTTACACCAGTAGGCAAAATGAAAGAAAGATGGGGGAAGGGAGTGAAGAAAAGGACAGAAACAAGGAAGGTTGAAAACGAATAGAGTGGCAGCCGAGCACGGATTACAAAAATATATTTGGGGGAGAGGATTTTAGGCTCACTTCTCCGCCATACTGTCATTGAATCCTTAGGAAAAGCCTACAGGCGTCAACAGAATCGTGGGAGATAGCAACTAGAGTCATGACTTGCTACAATCCCCTGGCTTCCCTTGTGTGCTGTGCTGGTTGACACTAGATAGCAGTGACAAATTAGTGTTTTAAAGTGTAATTTTATGCAGTGTACAACGTTTGAGATTAAGGATGGGACCACATCAGAAAAAGGGAAGTAGCGGCCGCACAGGGGGCATGGTTAGGGGCTTACCTCAAAGCAATTTTAGAGAACTTTCGATTTTCTTTAATGAACCTAAGAGACGTTCACACTACTGTTATATTGTAGGGGACAGACTAAAATGTTTCGAGTGATGGATCTATTTTTATCATTTTCTATTACAAAACGTTCGCAACCAATCCAAATTTTTGTAAATCCTTCAAAAACTATTCAAATTTTTGCGCGTTTCAAGGCCTCTGACTTTCAAATTTTATTTTTCTCTAATACCATCCCAAACGTATTTGTTCGCAGGTAAACGTTTACGGATTTATAACAATTCACCTGATAATATTTTTCTTATTTGCCTTTCTCGTTTGAGGTTGTAATTTCTAATAAGAATGCAAAAAATGCATTGTGATTTCGATGAATAGCACTTACATGTGTAATCCCAAATAATGCCAAGATGTCCCGTTTCTTTCAGTCTTCATGATCTTCATGTGCTGAAAAGTTAGTTTCGTGTTCATACTTGACCATGGGAATTCTTGGGAATTTTTGCTTTTTGGCCTCTGGTGATTTCAGCTGACCTTTGATATCCAAAAACCTCATAGGGTTTTCTGATGGATTAATTGTTCACCATGTGAAGTATCCAGGCAATCCTAACTTGAGGCATCTTGTAAACAAGGTTTTCAGAGTTTGAAAGCCACTGACCCCAGACGACCTGTTACCTCCACCACAAACAATAGGGTACTTCCTCTCATCAAAAGGCATCCAAATATTATGTATGAAATCTATCCAAGGTTCCTACCCTGAGATATCTTGTTAAACAAGGTTTTCAGAGTTTGACCCCAGTGACCCCAGATGACCTTTGACCTCTACCACAAACAATTAGGTTCTTCTTCTTACCATAACGCATCTACATACTAAGTATGAAATCTACCCAAGCTTTCTACCTTGTGATATCATGTAAACAAGGTTTCCAGACTTTAACCCCCGTGACCCAAGATGACCTTTGACCTCACCAAAAACAATAAGGTTCTTCTTCTTACCATAACGCATCTACATACTAAGTATGAAATCTACCCAAGCTTCCTACCTTGTGACATCGTGTAAACGAGATTTTCAGACTTTGACCACCGGTGACCCCAGATGACTTTTGACCTCCACTAAAAACGAAAGGATTCTTTCTCTAAATATGGGCATCTACCTATCAAGTTTGAGAACTGCCAGAGTTTCCTTTCTTGAGATATGGGTAAACAAATTCTGGTCGTCACAACGCAAACACATACACACGCCTTCACGAACGCATAAGGTTTCTCTTTTCATCGAAACCAAAGAATGAGATTTCAAAAAAAAAAAAAAAAAAAACAGCTTTCAAGGTCTGGAAAGTGCAATGTCCAGGAACCTGGGAGTCATTTCTAGTAGAACGTTCCTTGATATACTACACTTCAACTGATGGTGGCGGTCCTCTTGGATGGTGTCAAATATTGTAGACATCACAGTCAAAAGTGGCATTGACCAAACATATTGCCGTGGAATGAAAATAAATAAATGCCCCCACAAGAAAAACACCTCTGTAATTCGAGAAATCATGTAATTTATGGTATTAATCCTCACTTTATGTCGTTAACCAGAATAAGTGTAGTTTCTCTCCAAGGATTGCCAATACGATGACTTAAATATGAACGCACGGTCACTGAACAAATACCCATATCTTATTTGTAGGTCAGTTACCATGGTGGTCCTATCTTCAAATAGTTTTTACGCACTTATAACGCATGATGCGCTCATAAAGCTTTCACACAAGCCCATTTGCTGTAATGCACACTTAGTTTTGCACGGAGATCGCCGAACAGAACGATGGGCTGAACAAATTCACAGTCCCCGGCCTCAAAGTGATTCAGCATGGAAAGTCAAACTCTGTTACGGCGTAGGTGTAACTGTAGGTACAACAGTTTCAGTTTACATCCACGATGGTAACATCTTTTGATAGTGTCGCGTATTAGCCTACCTGTAAACCATCCACGCTGGTTTGAAAAAAAAAACATCCCGACAATTGTGTGGGCAGCAGCATGGTGGTATCATGAGCCTGCCACTTAAGGAAAGTATTCACTGAAAGCTAGATATACAATAGAAATTCATACTTAAAACTGTCGCTTAATTTCATAAAAGTATTTTGTCTCTATCCTCAAAGGTACCGTCATTCCATTGGCAATCTTTCAAGAAACAGAGAAATTCCAACCCCGCGTTTCAAATACCTTGATCCTGACATGGTAGGTGATCGGGTGGGGGGCATGTCCCCCAATATTTGGGAACAAATGAATCCCCACTCATGGATATAGCAATGGTACTTATTGAGTTGATCACCCCGATAGTATTTAAATTCATAAGAAAGATGTTAAAATGTGTTTAATGAATTGATATCGTTACAAATAAAAGCAAATTCTCCCATGATGGAGTGAAGTACATTGACATTAGTATGGGGAAGTTTTCGACGTAATTCTGGAGAATTTTTTAGACTGTCTATTATTGCTCCATGATTGCACTGAATGTAAGTAACGTTCCTCTAAAATTGGGAAAAATTCTTGTCTCGTGGATTATAAGATGTTCTCATCAGGGAGCTGCCACTAATTCTCATCTTCTCTTAGAATTTCTTGACTAGAAGATGCTTGCTTGCAGGCCACAGCATTCCTATAGAACGATTGCATACGGCGACAGACCCAAGGTACTCTAGTGGCAGCTCAGCTTGATTTCTGCTCTAACCTAGAATTTCCGTTACATGATTCCCTGCCGAATGAAACTAGTACATGCCAACTCCTTTCAAACGGACGGGTGTTAAGTATGAAATCCCTTAATGAAAGTATTTTTAAAATTTCATGTTTGATTTTTCACAGTTTGGCTTCCGGTGACCTCAAAGGATCTTTGACCATGAAAAATGAGAGGACTTCTCAACCTTAATGTAGATCATTTACATAATAATTGTGAGATCCATTAAGGTGGAAGTTGATGAGATACTGTGTTCATGAGATTTTCATGGTAAGACCCTCTGGTGACCCAATATGACCTTAAACCGACACCAAAAATAATTCTTGTACCCAATATATGATATCGCCTTCCTAAGTATAGGACCCCTCAATGTTAGGATTTGTGAGATAACGTGTTTTAAAGCAGTTTATAAGGTTTTCGTAGTTGCAATCTTGTGACCCCAGATGAACTTTGATGATCTCCACCAAAAACAATGTAGTTCTTCTTAATATGACAAATCTATATTATAATGTATCAAAAGTATCCATCACTATTCTCTCGAAATATCGTGTTTACAAGCTTTTCATATTTTGACATCTGGGGACTTCATATGAAATTTGACTCCCACTAAAAACCACAGAAACATTTGTCTCAATACGAAAAACCTACATGCAAGGTATGGAAAATACCCATCATTGTCATCTTGAGATATCTTGTTTACAAGCAGTTTACAAGGTTTCCGTAGTCGCACCTCCAGTGACCCCAGACTAACTTTGAAATCCACCAAGTGTCAAGTGAATAACAAGGATAATTTTCTCATATGATAAATCGATGTAAAACATATAAAAGTATCCATCATTCCCATCTTGATCAGCGATCCCAGTTTGGGGCTGTAGTGACTTCTTTGACCTCTACCAAAGCAATTGGAACCTTCCTCTTTATTTATATATATATATATATATTTACATATACACTAAGTATGAAAAGTAACCATCATTGCTTTCTTGGAATATCGTGGTTCAATTACAAGCTGAGCGTCACAAAAACACACACGCACACACATACAAACACGCATACCCACTTACATGCACACATGAACCAGCGCGTGATTGTGGAGATTCCTTTTGCCTTCAGCGAGGAATCAAAAACGTAAAAGCCACGAAGACACCGTCTTTACAAGACAGTGCATACTTACTTAATGACTTCATGCAAACAAGTTTTGGAATAAAGACTGACCGTAGTATAAAACTAACACCATGTGCCTTTTACAATTTCTTCTTGAAATTGTAATAAGTACAATACTCCATAACGACATAAACGTACGCATATCCAGTAAAACTAAGTATCAGACTGTTCTGAAATCATGAAGGAAATGATTTGATGATGGATCGAAAGACTTCCTCGGTAGCAGCAAAAATCGGCGAAATATATAGCAAATATGCTGTTTCTAAAAGTGTCATGCACTTGAATATTCCTTTGATACTTGTCCTCGGAATGTTTTTACTTTTGTAGCCTTTACAGTTATTATAACGGAAACGTAACTTGACCAAGGTGTCACGCCAATACATTTGCTTTAACACATAATTGTACTTTGTATGCCAAATAGCTCCGTTTCACTGCTTCTCAGCCCTAACAAATAAAGAAGTAAATTAGTTAAATAATTTTGTGGCCGACCGATTCAATATTATTTTTTTCTTCTGCAGAAGAGAGCGAAGAAAGGCCAGACGTGTACTGTAATGTTAACAGAGGTCTAACTGAGCTGACAGAGAATTTTCATTCATTGACTGGCCTACCTTATCTTCGGATCATATTGGATCGATCCATTTCATAGGTCAGTAGATGCGTTAAAATATTTCATATTCTATAAAGCCTGTTAAACCAGAATAGCAAAGTGACTTTTAGAATACGTGTAAGGTGATGTTCGAAGCCGGACAAACAGTTTTACTTTGGACACTGAAGTGATATCTTGGAACGGCAAGTGTGATTTAAAGTTAGTGTTGGATGCGAATGTGTAAACAGCAAAATGAATGAAGTGTCGTCACCTAAACTCCAGGTAGCACCACCCGGGAAGCCCATAGCTGTCCATGTCGCGTCTAAAGGTGTCCTCCTTCAGTGGCGTAAACCAAAAACAGCAGGAAACCTTTCAGAAAGAGGCTGCATTATCACAGTTGAAAATATCACTAGTAGAGAGAATTTTCAAGTTGTATCAGATCCTCAAAATGGAGAGGAAATGACACTGACTATTTTGAACCCATCTTCAAGCTATCAATTCAGAGTCAGGGCGACTTTTGTTGAAGGGGAGACGGAGGACAGCGAAACCAGTGACGTTTTGGAACCAGATCCAAAGATCACTACAAAAGGGGAGCTTCTTGCGATGTCCAAAGAGCTCAAGAGAGGAAAGCCTTCAATCCATTGCCTACAAATCGAACAAACCCTCTTTAAAAAGAAGGATAGAATTAGAAAGTGTGAGCTTGGTCGTGCTAAGAATGCAGTGATGGAGAAGGTGATCATGGTGGTTGGAGCAACCGGTGCTGGTAAGACCACACTCATCAACGGCCTGGTTAACTATATTTTTGGGGTGGACTGGAAGGATGATTTTCGTTTCCAATTAATTGCTGATGATGACGAAGCCAAACAATGTTCCCAGGCAAAAAGTCAAACAATGTGGATAACGTCTTACACTCTGCATCACAGGGATGGATTTAAAGTTCCATACACCCTTACTGTCATTGACACTCCTGGATTTGGAGACACCAGTGGCATCAAGAGAGATCAAGAAATCACGCAACAGATCAGAACGTTCTTCACGACTCAAGGCGATGAAGGCATAGATCATATTGATGCGATCGGCTTTGTGACGCAAGCATCTTTGCCAAGGCTGACACCGACGCAAAGGTTTATCTTTGACTCGATTTTAGCCTTGTTTGGGAAAGACATATCCGACAACATATTTCTCCTTGTGACTTTCGCCGACGGGCAAAAACCTCCTGTTTTGGAAGGTGTCAAAGCAGCAGAAATTCCATATAGGAAGTTTTTCAAGTTTAACATTTCTGCATTGTATGCAACAAATGGACAACAGGATCAAGACCTGAAAGGAGCAGGCAGCAATTCAGATGGCAGTGATGATGACGACGATGGTAGCTTTGACGAAATGGTTTGGAAAATGGGAGAGAAAAGCTTTGCAACGTTCTTCAAAAGTCTTAGTAATACGCAAAGCAAGAGCTTGGTTTTGACGAAAGACGTTTTGAATGAACGACACCACCTGGAGACGCACGTGACTGGCATCCATCAGCACATCCGAACTGGTCTGAACAAATTAGAGGAACTGAGGATTGAGGTCGATGTCTTGAAGCAACATGAAACAGATATAGAAATGAACAAAAACTTTACTTATACTGTTACCGAGGAGGCTGTGAAGATGGTTGATATCCCGACTGGAACATACATCACAAATTGCCTCCAATGCAACTTCACGTGTCATTATCCATGCTTTATTCCAGACGATGCACGGAAAAGGAGATGCGCAGCAATGAATAGTGCACAAGGAGTGTGCACGGTATGTCCGTCCCAGTGTGTCTGGAATGTTCATAAAAATATGACATACAGATTTGAAAAACAGACCATAACGAAAACTAAGACAGCGGAAGACTTGAAAGCACGATATGAAGCCGCAAGCGGTGAGAAACTGACGGCCGAACAATTAATAAAAAAAGTCATTGATGATTTTGAAGCAGTTCAATTACAGGTGATCTTCTACACAGATTTGGTACGGAAAAGCTTGGAACGCCTGAAAGAAATCGCCCTGAAGCCGAATCCTCTGTCGACAGTGGAATACATTGACATTCTCATTAATTCCGAAGAATCACAGAAATCACCTGGATGGAAAAATCGTCTGAAACAACTCGAGGACGTTCGTAAGCAGGCGGAGACTTTGCAGCTCCTCGCTAAGCCAGGGTTTGACCCATTCGAGGAATATAAGAAGATGTACTCCGACATGAGGAAGAAGGGAGAGAAAGAAGAAAACATTTACCAGACGCTTAAGAAAATGTTCAAGTCTTTGTTTCTTCAGTAGTGTTATCACTGGAAATTCATAAAGGTACGAAGGCTGATTACGTGGAAGTCTCTCACTTATGCTAAGAATGTTAATTAGAACGCGAAGGGTCAAACATGTTTTTAAAAATGAAACAATATTCCAAATGCCTATTATAACAGGAAAAGCATGTATAGACTTTTCGTCGGTATGTGAACATCAGGGTTGTTCATGAAACGTTTCCTGAATGGTGCAAAGGGAACATTTCCGTATTTAATAGATCTTTAAGGTTATCATATGGGCCAACACACGGGCACTATTTGGAAAATATCAAATGGGCCCCATTTAGTTCTGTACCCGACATTCAAGTGGGATCAATGTGAACCAACCCATATCATCTATATGGTCTTTCTCAGGCTCATCTGAGTAAATGATATCTGAGTAGAATGTAGACCATACCTTATGGGTCAGCAGTTTATGTGCTGAACACGAGCCATTCAGTGTAGAAATTACATGAGTTAAGCTTGGGTAAAAATTATATGGGCAAACACTGGGCCGCCCATATGGGTATGACAAGTGGTTCATCTGGGAATGATAAACTTTCCGGACCAGACAAACATTTTGCTCACCTCTGCACCAGTCCTGGTTCTTTTTTTGGGACGCACGGTTCACACTTTGTGAGAGAACATCCAGCAGTCTTGCCAAGGCCAAGAAACCATTGTCTTGGATTGCTTATTAAAGTTTAGTTATGACTAAAGGTTGATATGACTTACGTAAAGAAAGTTGCAAACCTACTTCAAAATTAACACAATAAAGCTGTTATATGTCTTATTTTAGGTAAAACCATCTCCATATACTTCTTATGAAGACTTTGGTCTATATTAACCTTTACATGTAGTCAATTACAGCTTAAGGAATAACTCGTTTCACCAAAAATTATGAAAGTAAAAATGTACCTTCTAGAAAGCTGACCCCACCCACAAATGCTGCATATGAGCCAGCCCATAATACACTCGATGTGGCTCAGGTTCCTCCTATATGGTACCTAAATGGGCTAGCACAGAAAATAACTACATGCAGTGGTCAAGGTTTTTTCCGATATGGAACCCATACGGGCAAGCCCAATCGGGTTCTACATGATATGGACTTGAAACCTAGCCAACATTCTACCCGTATTCCATGACAGGGTTTTTCCCATATGTATCCCACATAGGGCAACACATATCATGTCCTTCTACGGTTGCCAGGTTCGTCTTCCCCACATGGTGCCCATACTGCCTGAGTGCCTGGGCCACGCAATACCTACTACATACTGCATCGCAGGTTCCCCCAAATGGAGGCCATGTTGACTGTCAGCCCAATTCATGCCTAAAAGCAGTTGGTCCAAGTTTTGTCCATACTGTGCCTATTCTGCCACTTCAAACCCTACCCACACGACTGTGAACAGTTCCTCCCTATATGTTTCGCTCATGGGCCAAGTTGACCAACCCATGTAAAGACCTGACGAGTCAACCTGTGTCGGCCCCATATGGGAAAATGTAAGTTGCCTCATGCCCATCTTGCCTAGGTGAAAACCATAGGAGTTTATATTAGCTTGTTTAACAGAAATGTCCACCAAAGTTTCAGCTTTCACTCATCCGCTGCACATTCTCTCCTTTTCGTTCATTGCAAAATTCAAAGGGAATGTATACAGTCGTGTGCGGGTGCGTGTATATGTGTTTGTTTGTGACGCTAGCTTGTAAACACGGTATCTCAAGAAAGCAACTTTGTGTACTTTTCATAATTAGTTTATAGATTAGGCATATTAAGAAACAGTTTCCTTTCGCATTAAGTAAAGGTCAAAGCTTATTTTAGGTCACTAGAAGTAAAAAACTGAAAACCTTAAAACACAATATTTGAAGAGAGGAGTGATGGATTCTTTTCATACTGAGTAACTATTTTCTGGTCATGTTAAGAACAAAAACTGTATAGTATATTTGGAGGTCAAAGTCCTTCACCATAGGTAAAGCAAATAAAACCTTGTAAACTGTTTGCAAACACGATATCTTAGAAAGGCTATCAATGAACGAGTTCATACTTAGCATGTGGATGCAGTATATTGAGTACAATAACCCTATTGTTTATTGTGGTGATCAGAGGTCATATGAGGTCGATGAAAATCTCTTAAACAAGATATTTGATAAACTTTAACCTTGATGGATCTAAAAGTTAGCATGTGGATGCTCCACCTTAAGTTCAGTAGCCTCTTGTTTTTCACCGGAAGTGAAATTGTTACATCCATAAACACGATATTTTAACAAGGTTGCATTGAGGAATGTCATACTTAGTATGCAAATGCCCATCATTGAAATTAAGATCTCTACCGTTTTTGATGAGGGTAAAAGTCATTCGAGGTCATCGGAAGTCAAACTGTGAAAAAATTATTCACACTATATGTGGACGGAGACGTTGACAATTTGAGAAATTTCTTACAAAGTCTGTAGCTGTTCCATATTGAATACAACAAGAAAACTATTTTGGTGGACCACAAAATTCACATGAGGTCACCAGTGGTCAATTTTTGAAGAAAAACTTCATAAGCATGATATCTAAAAAAGTTAACATTGGAGGTCTCAAAGCATATCGATATTCCTACATTAAGTTAAAGAACTCTATATTACTTGGTAGAGGTCAAATGTCATTTTAGGTAACAGAGGGTTAAACTTTAATATCTTGTTAGTATATTTCATCTACTGTAAATAGTACATTCCAAGGCGTTCCATCCTGTCGACACCAATTAAGCACCTCCATTCGCCGCCTGGCACAGCCAAGACTAAAAGAACCTGACATGTACTATTTCCTTCGGCAAGGAATCAGAAAACGGACTTTCTGGTTTGAGAATGAGGAGAGACTGTGGGAAGTTTTTTTTTTTTTGTTTTTTCTTTCCGTTAACATTTGGACTCAAGTCATTTCCAAAAAAATAAATAAATAAATAAGAAAACGATGTTGCAAATAGAGCCATTTGGATGAACTCGTTATGTTATGGTGAAATGGAAGACATGCATCTGTAGTGGTGGTGAAAAAAAACAGACAAAGCTTGAAAACTCGAGGTATGTAATGCAATCGATTACCTCTTCTTTTGGTTCAGCTTTTCGTCTAGTTCATGTGAAAATCCATAGATAAATTTTTAAATACTTCAACCGATGAGCGTTTAGGGTGTATATATCTTCAAAATTATGTCATAATGTACAAAATGTATCTTTATGAGAAGGGAAACCTTTTGGTATTGGAATTGAAGCTTTGTGTGTTGAGAAACCAGGGTTAAAATACCAAAACCTTGGAGTAAATTGAGTTCATCGCCTTCATATTTTCTGAAGAAAAAGTTACCTTTTCCGTAATGTTCTGGAGTAGTTCAAAAGTTATGCAAGAACAGTGCTAGCTTATTTTTAGTTATAATTCAATTTTTGAAGCGGTTCTTCAATTCATTTTAAACTCTAAGAGTGACTAAAATCATTCTATCTCTGGACTTCTTCGTCTAACTTTTAGATTTTACCTACCATATTTTAAACATTTATTTCCTTAGTTATTCTGTGGAATTTGCATAACAAATGGAACTATGTATTTATTACCAGGTTATAATTAGTACATTTTAATGTCATGTCCTGAAACTCTACTATAGTGAAAATAGTACTCCTTGTTCTGCTTTGATGGATTGTTGAAACTTCACAAACGAAAGGAAGTTAAAAAAATCATCAAAGCCACAACTTGGTTAAAGTTCACGAGAAGAGATGGCATCTTATAATTGCGAAGAAGTCGTTGTATCTTGGAAAACAAGAGTTTACAAAGTATAAAGGTATTCATCATTTTCAGATGTACTTAGCAAACGTCATTATATATTTAGTGTTTTTACGTGCCCTGGTAGCTCGGGATGTTATTCAAGAACAGTAAGTGGTTTTATAATCTTTTGTGGTTATGTAGTGATAGAACATAAGGATATCAGACCTAGTTACTGCATTACTAATATGAC
>WURT03643219.1:6423-19758 GCA_009936505.3 Holothuria glaberrima | reverse complement strand
ATGTGATGGAAGTAATTAATGGCTATTATTTTTTCACACTTTGTTTTATTATTACTGTTCCCTAATTGAATTTTTTTTATTGTTCAAATGCACTGTGTCTTAAGTCATTATTGCAAGTAATACTTACCTGCGATGATATGTAACATGACTATCTGTGCCATGCCCACCCATGAATTATATGACAATCTTTTAAGTATGTTACAATCCTAAAATATATGACAATCTTTTAAATATGTTACAATCAAATTGGGTTCCTACAGCCATGAACATATCGCCCCCTGAGCTTGGTTTGTCCCCCCCCCCCCACCTCTCTCCAAGTCTGGTTACGGGCCTGATTACAATAAAAAAAATATATGAAAATCTTATAAATATATTACAATCCTAAAATATATAACAATCTTTTAAATATATTACAGTCTTTTAAATACATTACCATCTTTTAAATATATGACAATCTTTTGAACATATTACAATCACGGATTATATGATAATCTTTAAAATATATTGCATTCCTAAAGTATATGACAATATTTTTAATATATTACAATCCTCCGATATGTGACAATCTTTCGATACAATTCATCATGGAAGAAAGTGAAATGCATTACAAAGTGGCTGTTCTTTTCTATGGAACACCAAAAGGGTCACGGTATTTCGACGTCTATTCAGATAACCTGCCGTCTGTCCAGGTATTTTGTCGTCTGTCCAGGTATTTTGACGCCTTTTCGTGTACTATGTTTCAGGAATATTGCATCCTAGAAATGTATTTCGTGGTTAAAAATCACGATTTGTCGTTATGTTTTATGTATTTGAAGGCATCAAAGTACTTCCGAAGTCAAAATACTTGACATGGTGAACTACATGTGACCCTTTCGGCGCAACCCTTCGCCAAACGGGTCAAGTTTTATGCTGTCTCCGAGTATTTTGCCTTCTCTAGTATTTCGTCGTCTCCAGGCAAATCGATTAATTCATTAGGGGGCGATGAATATGCACGACTTTAAAGGGTGTAACTGGAAAATTTGGCAAAAATGAACCTATTATTACAAATTCCTTTATATTAAAAATGATGGCCTATCATTCATATTGTATGACAAATCCAGACCCTGATTCTTCGCTGTTTTAGATGGTACACTGTCAAACTATCAACAGGATTGTATTAAGGGATGCGTTTGTTGAATATGTCAATAGAAATATGTTCCTAAAATGTAAAATGTGAGCATGACAAAAGAAAAACGAACAGTCAACGTACTACGGAGACTTATAATACGCCTTATATTATTTTCATCATTCCATCTTTGGCTTCAACTTTTCTTTGGAACTGTACGGTTTAAGCAATGTAGGCTTACAAGGTTGGACAAAACGGTATTCCAATATCGTTATCACCTCATCACATGTCCTTCGAGCCGGTAAGATGCTGTGGCCCTTCCCCAGTCCCTAGGTAAGATTCGAAAACAGGTTGGGATCGGTATAGGCATTACAACACGATCGGACACTTTATGAAGCACTCCGAACGGAGTCGGCTATTAGGGACCACATTTGGTAGGATCCAGGGGAAAGGTTGTGTTGTTCATCCATGGGTTAAAGCCTGGGTAGCTCTCAGGTATTTAAAAATTGTGGACATAAAAACGGTGCATTGAACCTTGTTCTCAAAATTATATGAAATTCTAAATAGACCAGAGTTTTACACTCTTTTAAGTAAAGTCTGGCTTCGACGACTAATAGGGAGCCAATATTGTTGATGCTAGGGGCTTCAGGAGGATCGAGGGGTGTACATGGGTGCTGGAGAGGGTTGCTAAGGCTTTGTAACAATAATTCCACCGAGCTGCCGACGTGCAGAAGAAAAAATGAAAAAAGTAACAATCAACGTTGGTACACGAGAAGCACGCGGAACAAAATATTACATTTTTTTGTAATTTTGCAGGTAAGTTTGCGTACACACATTTTCCATCTACACATCCAAACATCAAGTAAGGGACGAGCAATACCAAAATAAGGAAATATGTCTAATGGGGTACCCCCACATTAGCCCTCCGCTACGCACATAGAGCATAAAGGACCAAAACTTACCATTGCCCATAGAGGTGCCTGGAATTCACATACCGGGTTTTAGCTTAAGAATTGGTTCTGTTTCTGGTTCTTTTGAAAAACAATTTACGCCCTTGACATGCTGTCAACTAAAACTGCAGAGGGTATTTTATGCGTACCAAATACATGCAGTACATTCTAAGAAGATGAGTGCACTGACACATGAAAATGCACTTTATCTTGTTCCATGTCTGTGCACTGTGCATGCAAGAACAAACAAGATATGATACTAACCTTTATAACTGCAATTATTCGTATATCGCGCCCTAGTATAAACACACATAACTGAAGCCACAAATTGTGTTTTAGATAAGAATCCGATATGATGCAATCAAAGGTTGTGAAATGCAAGGACCGCGGAGCCAAATTTAAAGGGGTGTGGGTAATCATCGAAGCGGCCCAATATGTTTAAGAAAATAAGTATCATCCCATTTAAAGACAGCCCAAAATGCTCACTGCAGAAAAGTGCGTCCCCTCCCCATCTCCGCGGCCCCTGGAATGAAATTTTTCTGACCTCTGATCCATTCTTAGCCCCCGTCTCCGCGTTCCCTGGAACGCCAAATTTGCCGAGCTCTTCCCAATTCATGACCCTGACGGGGACTAAGTTCGGTTTTGTCCTGTACGGGTACCCTGTTTGCAAACCTTCATAATGAAAATATCCTGGATTGGCTAACCATCAAATGTGATCGTTCCGACGATTAGCTGCAAAAAAGCACGAACAGTGCTCCTAGGTGCTCAGTAATTGGTGATTGTACTTGGTCAGAATCTCTTTGAGAGGTAACAGGCTCGATGTGAGATGCAGGCTCTTCCCTGTTGGAGGAAAGAATTAACAGCTCCTGCTTCAGTGTCTTCTGCCGATTTTAAGCCCGTTTGCTATGTGTTTTGCAATCAATTAATGGGCACCAAAAATGTCCCCGAATGTCAAAGTGTGTGGCAGGCTGAACTTAGGTAAATGAGTGTGTAATTCATGGATTCCCATTTTCCAAAATGCACACCTATAACGAGGGGGTTAACCCTTAAATCGGACTTATGTAAACTACAAATTAAAGATGGTCTTTCCGAAATTCATTTTTAGCTCCTTAAGTTGTAATTAGCACTACACATTGCATTTCATAAAATATCAACAGAAACAAAATTTTCTTAACAGAGTAACTATAGAGCCGATCTTCTACGTTCTAGTTAAATTATATTGAGAAGGTTTCATGGGTTTCGCCCTTCAACCCAAATCCTCCTCAGAATCCCTCGAGTACAAAATAGCTCTTCGAGCTGAAGGTGCTCTTGCTTTTAACCATCGAGGCGGGAGATTTCCTAGATCCGCGCGTGAGGAAAAGGCCCTTCTTCCAAGGGTACTGCTTCCGACACATAGTACACTATGCAATTTTCCTTCTGCTTTCCCCTCCCGTCCCTTTCGAACTGGCTCTGCACGTAAGTCATTCGACAGTTTGACGCTGCCATAGCAACCTGAGAGGTAAGGCAGAAATTAAAAATGTGACCTTTATAAGTCTCCGTAGTACGTTGAACGATCGTTTTTTTTTTTGTTTTTGTTTTTTTGTTTTTTTGTAATTCATATATTTTACATTTAAGGAATATGTTTTCATTGACAAATTTAAAGCAAACGTATCACTGAATGCAATCATACAATTCTGCTGATAATTTTGTTAGTGTATTCTAAAACAGCAAAGAATCAGGGTTCTGGTTATGTTATACAATATGAATGATAGGCCATCATTCTTAATATACGGAAATGTGTAACATTAAGCTCAGTTTTTGCCAAACTTTCCACTTATGTCCTTTAAAGTCGTGCATATTCATCACTCTCTAATGAATTCACCAGTGTACCTGCAACGGCGTAAGCAGGGGGAGATGGGGGCGGTCCCCAATGAAGGGGAAAAGAGGAAGAAGAAAAAAGAAGAAAACAAAAAGAAAAAAAAGAGAGAAAGAAGAGGGAAGAGAGGAGGCAGTAGTAACGCCTCTGAAGAATATGAAAGGGTGGGGGGGGGGGGGGGGTAAAATCCAGGAAGGCAAACAAGGTATGGATTCTTGAGAAGGTGTGGTTAAAAACTCGGTTAACTGGAGTACATATTGGAGCTGGGAGCTGGGTCCCGTAGAACCCACCAAATCGCAAGGCTTCGAGGGGCTGCCAGACTCGACCCCACAGGGGGACTCAACGCAGGTCCCTTCTCTCCCTTACGTAACACATTTCTGATTCATATATGTCATATATATTAATTTAAGCCCTTTTGACAAATTAAAGACGATGCGAGCATTACGCGACTCAGGGGAGTAGGCTGGGAGGATGGAAAAAAATTCTCAGGAAGATTTAAGATGAAAAAATTTAATCATTATTTAAAATATAGGAATTCCTGGAGATATATTCAATTCAAATCTAGCATCAAATGTAGCACCATTTTGCATCTAGCCCACCCTCCGTAAGCCAAAATTTTCCAAAGGGGCGGGGACAACTCCCTAGGACGGCGATCAGTCATCATTTCATCCGCCCTCATGATGAAATCCTGGCTACGCCCTTGTATACCTGAAGACGACAAAATACTTGAGAAGGCAAAATACTTGGAGACGGCATATTACTGGAACCGTCTGGGGAGGGGGTGTGCCAAAAGGGTCACGCGTATTTCGCCGTCTCAAGTACTTTTGACTCGATAGTACCTTGCTGCCTTCAAAGGAATGTTAGAACTTACGTAATATTTAACGACGAATATAAATTTAGAATGCAATATATTTCTGAAGCAAAGTATCCGACAACTCGTCAAAATACCTGAGTAGACGGCAAATTATCTGAACGAAAGTCGAAATACCATGACAGTTTTGGCGTTCCATATTTTTTACATGACAAACTATATGGCAAGCTTTATATGGCAAGCTTTTATATGACAAGCTTTCTCTTGGGATCTCTTGGGATTTAATAGTGAACGATCTTGGGACTTCCCGGCGCGACTGCACCGCGAAAGTGCCGGACCCATGTGTTTCCACTCTTCCCGAAATCACCCGAAATAGACCTTGCGCATATGAACAAACACAGAACAAAAAGTACGCCATCCTCTGAGGAACACGTGTTCCACTGCAGGTTACACCCTCAAATGCAGACAGCTGATTAGTCAACCAATCAGATACGCGCGTAAGTCTACTACACGCGCCGGGCGAATCCTGTTGCGTGCTGCCACGCGCTCATTGCTTTCCTCTCATAGTACGTCAGCGTGACGTCAATTTATAAGGGCTATTCGGGTAATCCGGGTGCTCTTTGGGAAATTTTCGGGAAGGTGGATTATTTCGGGAAATTTTGGGAAATATGTAATAGCTCAGGGCCCCTTTTGTGAAGAAAATGAAAATAAAGGAGAAAGCAAGTGCATGAGAAACGAGGAATTATTAGCTTAACCCGGAAAAATGCGGGTCTAGCTTATGTTATACTGTAGAGGGCAAATGTCTGTCTCACTTTTCAAAAGCCTTCTCCTTCCTCAGTTGTCGCTTAATCTATCGGCCGTTTTCTGTAGAGTCACATCATGGTGGGACATTAAAGTTTGCTCGTGAGGTGTCGATGGGTGGTGTGGATAATGGTAAATTTGGCCATTTTCTTGTCAATGTCCGGTATTTTTATTCCGCGTTTTCAAAGCAAGACAATCCTTGTAGAGATCTCACTTTTTCAACACTGTGTCTATAATACAAGCTTGCTTTATCTGGAGGGAGTGTGCTCATCTATCGTATTGGAATGCTGAATGCTAGATAGCCCGTGAGACAGACGAAGGAATTTGTCATACCTTATTGTCGCTGTGAGACTTAGAGCTAATGGGCATAGGAGGTGTTGTCTTTCACTAGCAGAGAGAGCCTCTTCGCAGGGTGAATGTCAAAGGTCACCATAACGATGTTGTTTTCTTTAGCTGCGATAGCATTAATCAGGGTAACATGGACCGCGATGTCACGTGTTCGCTTTTAGACTTGTTTCTTATACCTCGAAGTACGCACTGTATAAGTGAAAAGACAAAAATAAATGCAAACGTTTTCTTGCAGCAGGTGTTACCCTGACTAATGCTTTCACAGCTAGCTTAAGTAATTGTAGACTGCTGGTCGGTCTTGTACAGCACCAGTCTATCCCCATTAACATGAGGAAACTTTATCAAAATCGGTAAGTTTTCATGCTGTTATTCATATGGAAGTTTCGTACGGCCTAAGAACTATGTGGAATATCGGTAAAGTGGTTTCCACTCAAAAACCACTAGCCTAGCCTAAGCCTAGTTTGGCGATATGAACGTTTGCACAACGTTCATGAATACATGCGACTAGGGGGAGAACGTCACCTAACGGCATTTGCTATTTTAAGCACTACTTGCTTACGTAGCAGTGACGTTTTTGTCGCGACTCGATATCCGCAAGTCTTTATTGTCGCGACAAATATGTTATAGTGTAAGCTGCATCTACTGCTGTAGTACGCTTGTGTAGTAATTTATATAAAGTACGTACGGAGCGGAAAGAAATGGCTGAGTCTAACGCGGTACTATTATTTCGATGTGGAAGGCAGTGGCGCGTGCCCCCCCCCCATCGAAAAATTCTGAAAATTTTAAAATGATCCCAAAGAGGGGCATGGGGCGCGTGCCCCCCCCCAATCGAAAAATTCTGAAAATTTTAAAATGATCCCAAAAGGCGTTTAAATTATAGATTTCTGTAGGAGGTAGGGTGAGGTGTGTTTCGACCGAGTGATGGATCTATGGTTATTATTTCCTATCGCAAATGTTTCTCAAACTATCAGAATTTTCGCAAATCTCTTGCAAACTATCAAAATTTTCGCGCTCTTCGCGCGCTTCAAACTACCACAATGTTGTTCTCGTTATCGATATAATTCCGATAGCAACTCCCAGAGAAGCACAGCAGCAAAAGTCCAAAGCTGGTTACGAATTACTAGGTAAAAGACTGGCTTTTACAGTGCCATGTATGTTATTTCGGCTGTTAAAAGTGTCTCGATGCGGATGCAGATTCAGAATGCAGGTTTTGTCATGGAAATCTTATGTACCGAAAAATTTCGGCGCGCTTCGCACGCATGCGTCACAGTTCCCATTCCATTTCGTGACCATTATGTCTCGTATTTAGGGGACATTGAGCCACGGGCCCCCTCACTGATCCGGGTTTTTTTTTTAGTACCTAAAATGGGTAAAACATTTTAACAGAAAATTTTACTTGAAAGGTAGCATATGTGGCACCAGATTACATGTAAGGACACCCAATTTTTTCAAAGACATCCTCCCCCAGGCGGGCGATCACACAGCATACTGCATGGCAACCCGTCAGAACGCCACTGCAAGCATTATGTCAATGCCCCCATTTTATTGCCTCTTTCACCTAACCAAAAATTAGAATGACACTTTCCAGTCATATATATCACCTCGAAAAATATATAAAAAATCTAATAAACCTAAAATTCACAAAAATTTCTCCCTCCCCCAGGACGGCACCTTTATATAGTGACAAAGGAAGGATCCCCATCGTTGTGCACAAACGCAGGGCACATAAAATGAAGGGCAATTTAAGCTAAAATTGGTGGTGTCCCCCCCCCCACATCACTAAAGTCTGGCGGCGCCTCTGGCTGAAGGATTATCCAAGCCTGCACTCGCCAATTTAGGAGGGACGCAGGGATGGACGTTCACTTAGAGAATTTTTGCCTAGCATTTTTCAGTATTTTTTTTTTCAGAGGGAGAGAGAAAGAAAAATGCCAAACTTTGCCTTTTCAATTTTTTGCCCGAGAAACTCAAAGAAAAACACATGCATTGAATTGTCCGAACTCCTGCGGCAGCCCCCGTTGCGGCGCCCGGCACTTACTGCTTTTTCGGTGGGGTTAACTCAACCCTATACAGTGGCGTACCCAGGGGGAGTGGGGAAAGGGGCCATGCTCCCCCTCACGGATGCCTTTTTTAGATCCTAAAAATGACGTAATTTTGTAATACAAATTTTACTTCAAAAGGTAGCAAATGTGGCACCAGATTGCATGTTAGGATACCTAATTTTCCAAATTTTTTCAAAGGGGTTGTCTCCCCATGGCCCCTTAACTGATCTCAATTTTTTTTTAGTTCCTAAAAATACGGAAAATTTGTAACACGAATTTTCTTTCAAAAGGTAGCATATGTGGCACCAGATTGCATATATAAGGACACATAATTTTTCAAAATTTTTCAGGGGGACACCCCCTCCCCTTAGCCTCCTCCCGCAAGCCGGCGATCACGGATGCCCCTTTTTCTAGTTCATAAAAATACGCAAATTTTGTAACACAAATTTTACTTAAAATATTAAGCATATGTGACACCAGATTGCATGTAAGAACACCTAATTTTTAAAAAAAAAATTCAAAGGGGAAGGGACCCCCTAGACGCCTCCCCCAGGCCGGCGATCACACATCATGCAACATGCCCCCTCCCCTTGAGAGAAATCCTGCTTCTGCCCCTGACCCTATAATTAACACATCAGGAGAAATTTAGAAAGCTTGATTTCACATTCTTGAACTGGAAGTTTCGTGGTGATAATGACAAGCCCCCCCCCCGCCACAAAAATTTGTGGGGCGGAAGTAAGCTTAAGCACTCACTCCCAAAAAACAAAATCTCCTTAGTTGTCTCTTCTGGAAAAATTTTAAAAAACTTGCAGTTACTTTCCTTAAAATTTGTCCAAAATGATGCACCAAATTGCATCCAAGGACCCTCAAATATCCAAAATATTTCCAAATGGGAAGGGAACACCTCATCCCCTTTGACCCTTCCCTAGGACGGCGAACCGAAACAATTAAGGTTTACACCCCCAACCCCGTCTCAAACAGCTTCCTGTGCCTATGGATAATGATAAAATTCAGGTTTATTAAGCCATGGGACATGTTACAGTGGCGTTTATTTGGCTCTTGGTTTTGAGACTAGTTCTGTCTCAAAATTCTGTGATTGAGGAGTGGGTGCGTTAAGGCTTACGAACCCTTTAGAAAATTTTAAGAAATGTTAGCCTTTAAAGATGCAAAAAGAGTTCAGTACACTAGTTTAGGACACTATAAATCTGGCAAATTAAACTTTAGGACTGATGTTTAAGAGGGGATTGCCTCGGTAATGGAGCTAGTTTGAAACCAATGAGCTGGTGTTATAGTGGGTGCCGTAGTATATACAAAGCCTGATATAACCATGGACACTCCACAAAAGTACGAAAGGTAAATGACTGTCAACGAAGGTTGCATTCTCGTGAACGGTCATGGCGACGAAGACGTTAACCGTCGGCGAGTAAGTGCCGAATAAGCGCATCTAGAAGCCAGGTGTCCGAAGGTCCTCCCCGACATTAATTTTAAAAACTGAACGGCTTTAAGGCCATTATATACACCATTCCGGAAGAAAACCATGTCAGGTGCCACTTGCCGTACGGATGGTCAAGCCACCAGAAACTTGTTGAAGCCCCAAGAAGGTTGGAAGATTGGCAAACGCAAAATTTGGCTCTGGTTTTATTGGAGAAAATTTGGGATTGTCTTTTAAGAATTTTATGGAAAAATTTAGGAAAATATGTAAGTTGCCTCGGGTTTTAATGAATAAAACCGCAAACTTTAATTCCTTTCAGGGTAACCTAAAAACTCATCCTTTTCGTACAGCATATTATTAATGTTTTATCCTTTAGCTTATTTTACATTTCGTTTATTTAGTACCTGTTTCTGCAAAGCGCATTTGAATATGTATAGCATCTACGCTATGCTAGTACCGTTTTAATAATAGGAAAACCAAAAACTAGCGGGCAGGGGGGCATTCGGGGTATCCAAAGTTTGGCAATGAAAAGTTTGCCTTCTTTGATAGAAAACACAAACAGGAATATATACAATCCTTCTTACAACCACAGCCCTTCAAGGTCTGAGGGCGCTCTATTTATGGATATTTGGCTTTCATACCTCCTTCCCCCTCCCTCCCGAAATGAGTTATGGATCTGCCACTGAGTGGAATCGTCTGTCGGAGTTATACTCTTACATCGATCAGCAAGTGTTAGTGGGTTGAAAAATGCATTTAGAATGAAAAATTCTATGTCTGCGAAAGCAGATCAGATCGTTGCTTCTTTGATTATTTTTTTCTTCTGTTGGTTAGTGTTGTTTATAGGGGGATCCCTCAATAAGGATTTTATATCCTCTTTAATTCTAGTTTCCCACCAAGCTTGACTTAAATGTACACTCACTTGCCTTGATCGACTATGAAGTTCAGTTAGCTTCGTCACTGATATTTTGCCAAAAATGAACGCTCAGATATGCAGAACTGAATGAACCTGCACGGGACAGAGTGTTTATAATTCAATTTCAGGGCTGGTGCTACGTAAGGGGCAAGTAGCTCATGACCCCCCCCCCTTTCCGAAGAGAAAGGCTGCCAATATTTCATTGTTTATCTGTGAGCTTTAGTAGGTAGCCTACGATAACGTAAGTAGTCCAAGACGGCGAAAAAGTCGACCTCACGTTTACTGTTATTGCTTTTAATAAGGCAGTTCCTCCAACCCAATATATTCATCGTGCTTCTCGGCTGGAAAGTTTTCGTTGCTTTAGTTTCTTCCAAAATTCCATTAGCTAAATACTACAAGGCCTTCCCCCTTACCAAGTAGCTTGTAGGTTGAGATCACAGTTTTATGTAAAGGTCGAGAATTTCATCTCGTACCGAATAACCTGTTGTTGTTCTCCTCTCTTGGTAGCACATTACACGGTAAGCAACTCTTCCGAGGGCGGAGAGGGGGGATACTGAATTGGGCAGACGAGGAAGGGACGATAAAATATATAGTGTTCATGATAGGTGTCAAAAGCCCAAACAGTTGATCTATTTCATATACGAGTATAGATTCCTTTATGTTTACTAAGAAATTTTGGCGCGCCTTGCACGTAGGCCCACAGCCAGGCGTGTGAATGTGGACCGTGCCCCCCCCCCCGTGCGGACTTCTATCCCCCATATGGAAAATTGATGGCAAATAAAAGTTTAGTACCTGTGCACAGTGGTCAAGGTTTGACTCACGCGCTACCGCCTTCAGTTACATTTGCTTTTGCCCCAGTTTCAGATATGATGGCTTTATAAAGGTAAAGGTTAAACAATTATGCTATCATTCTTCCGTTGGTAGGGGTGGTTCTGGAGAAATACAATTGAATCGAAGCCGGAAGTTTTATCCTCTTTTCTTAACATTTGGAAGATTCTTAAACCAGATTCAGAATTATGGTAAACATACTTTGTAAGAAACGTAAAGTATTTCAATAATGATTCCTGAGGTAATGAAAGGAGAATACCCCCTCCCCTCGTAGTCAGTCGCCTGGTGTATTGATTTTATTCTTTAAGACAGACACTCATCACCCCAAGTATACTTTGGGTTGGGAAAACTGGAAACACAATTCTAAATTGGTGAATGCTCTTTGATTGAGATCAGACTAAAAATGCAGAGCAGCTCAAGTTACACAGCATTCACAGTGTGTTCTGATCAAATATTATGGCCTTGTATGCCCACCAGGTTATAACCTTATTTAGTAAACCATAGGTCTGTTTATGAACAAGGGGAAGGGCTCATGACAGTTTTGGTATAGTGGCTAGGAGTAACTTAATTGGGAGAACTGGAACTGTCTTAGATAAGGAGGGGAGCAAATTCTTCCATTGAAACCTAATTTTTCTTACTTTCCTTGATAAGGACCAACCATTTTCCAACAAACTCCCAAAGTTTTTCGGTGCGCTTCGCGCGCCCCAAAGTTGTTTTCTATCCTTTGGGCAACCTGTCGCCTCTGGCGGGGCTTTGAGTTGTAGGACATTTAAAGGGATATCCTTTTACTACCCCTTGCCTAGTCTGTATGCAGGTTTTACCATGGTAAACAATTTTTCTGCAAACTCTCGGCGTTTCGCATCCAGTTCCCACACTCGAAGTTGTATCACCAATGAACATTATTAGACCAACAATTTCAATGAACTATTAGGTGAAGGCTCATAGTTAGATGCCGGGCATCGAGGGTTTTTCATGTGACAATCTTATACTTTGAGTAACAATCGTAACGTAATGAGTGGCTATATGGTTTGAACCAAATTTTACTAGTACCACAAATTTATTCAAAATTTACTTTTTCTCTTCACGCAAAATTTCGTTCAAAGATAAAACACAATAATGACAATCTGAATTGTGAACTGTGAAGAGCTTGATGAGTGGTTCAAATTGTCATTTAAATTCCTGCTGAAAGCTATATGAAGTATTGTTCCCATTTTCTCAACTCCTCGACCATTCGGGGAATTTTACTATGATTCCTCCCAAAATGATACTGGATTATACCAAGCCTGTCTTATGGCAGTCCTTGGTCCCCTCTCTCTTCCCTCAAAAACTCAACTCTTCACCTGCGCTTTCGGAGCTGAAGAAGCATCAAGTAACGTGAATCATAGCCTTTGTTTTGTTTGACTGATTGGTGGTCTAGTGGTAAGAGCATCTACCTTTCAGCCGGGAAGCCGGGGTTCAAATCCCAGTCGGGTCATACCAAAGACTTGAAAAATGGGACCTGTTGCCTTCTCGCTGGGTGCTCGGCATAAGAGATAGGAGCAGGGATGATAATATTACACGTATGAGAAATTTAACCAGTAGCACCTCAGAGGTAGCACGATTAGTATGGTCCTCAGGGGTCTGAGAACTTCTAGGAATGACAAGATTGTGTTGGCAATATGTAAAAGCGCTTTGATGTGATCGAAAAGCGCTATATAAGCACCCAATATTATTATCATTTGTTCCGTCACTTGTGGCCACATTCCACGTCTCTGTATTGTAAGAGTGGAGGTAAATTCCCACAAGAAGAGTGAAAGTTTTGCCCGCTTTGTCCGCATATGTACACTTCAAGCTATCTGTGGTACACTTGAGGTATAATCCCCTGTGAACCTCGCAAAGTGTTATCTGACCACAAATAGAACCTTCTTCGGTGTCCTCCTATGCGGTGCTGTTGCTCCCCTATATCATAATTCCTGACTACAAGCATAGTTGCACGCTGCAATTGTCCGCCTGTTTCCTCCATGCAGCAGCAAAGAAATGTACTAAATCAGCACGCAAATGGCACTCTCATAGGCTAATGGAGAGCCGAGGGGGCTGGATGGTGGCTGAGATACATCTTAGTCCGCAATAACTTGATAATAAGTGTCTAGGAATAAAGCGTCGAAGGTATTGAAAATTAATAATAGTTATCACATCTGCCTTTTTATTTATAACAATACTTTTTCAAATGATGAAATTATATGGTATTTGTCTATTAATAATTACACTATGGAG
>WURT03643208.1:0-19759 GCA_009936505.3 Holothuria glaberrima | reverse complement strand
TATATATATTATTTGTAACATAAAAAGTAATAAGTAGAAAACACCACAAGATGACTGAGCACAAATACGGTAGTAAAGCTTCGTGTATTTCAGACACTCCTGTGCCCTTCTTCAGCGCAAAATTTGAATTGACATGTCAATAACATTCTACAGCTCATACAATGAACATGAATTCCCAGTGACCAAATATATTAGGCTTAGCCAATCATTCCTTCCAAAAATTTGAAATGTGTACTACTTGGTTTAAGTTTCTTTTATCCTAGACACCGCAAGCGCACGGAGCTGAGCTTAATCCTTCAGTTCAAACTAATGGAATCGGGCCCACTTATAGACATAACACTTACTACGAAGATAACTGAATGATTGATGTTTGTTTTCCTGTTCAGCATAGGCTGTACATTTACTTCCTATTTACCACTGCATTTTTAGGCATAAATCTACCTTGGCTGACAAAAACAGGGCATAAATACGAGAATGAAATAGTTTATACTAGTGTTCTTCATTGAAAAAATGTGAATTGACCGGTCATAAAAATATACAGATCATACCCAAGTTAAATCCCTTTGTGAGGTACAAAGACGGACACAATTCTAGTCAAATAATTGATCAGAATTCTGTTCGGTGCCCCTCTGATCAGATTCGGTTCAAATTTGACCACGCCTTTTTTAGAGTGTACAGTCGATCACCTTGTCATGTAACTCTTCTCCCTGCACTGCCTCTCCACAAAAATTAAGAAAATCCAAGGTTTTTCAAAGGGATCCAAGGTGAATGAGATTTCAGACTAACTTCCTTCAACATTTTATACCAATACTATCAATTTACTATATGCTTTAGTCGGGTTGAACGAGTAGGCTAAAGATTTGGTATAACAAGTTATCTTGAATACGTAGACTCTTTTAGTTTGGAAGCGACTTTAAACACATGAGTTATAGAAGGAGCAAAGAGCTACCCTTCTGGGATATTATCATGACAAACCTGTTTCTACATACTAAAAAATAATATCAACCCCCAATTTAAAGCATGTTGTTCTTGCTGTTGTAAGCAGACGGTAAAATTATGGGAGCCATGCAGTATTTTATTTCGGATTACCAAATTTTTCTGTGGTTAAATTAATTCTCTACACTTTGCACAGCTTTGTACCATATACCGAAGTGCTGGTATGAGTCATTTCTACTGTATTACAGGGCTTGTTTTTACAAAGCAAAGCTATCGTTTTCATAAGGAAGTAATGTAAGTCATTGACAATCTGTCAACTACATATGCTGTCCACGTACAGGCTTTTTGTAATACGTGTAGGATACTGTTTAGGTTGAATGCTTATCATTGCAAACACACGTGCATGTTTCAATATAGCAAAACGGGCACTCCTTTTGAGGGCTGGCTTTTTAAAAAGTATGCA
Source organism: Holothuria glaberrima (assembly GCA_009936505.3). NCBI lineage: Eukaryota > Metazoa > Echinodermata > Holothuroidea > Aspidochirotida > Holothuriidae > Holothuria > Holothuria glaberrima. The sequence continues at coordinate 18,360 of WURT03643208.1, read as the reverse complement.
CCATGTCCAGAGAGCAACCAGAATGTTCGCCTATGAAAGCAACAATGGGCTAAACTTGTCGAGTTAAAAATTCTGAACAAAGTAAATTTGTAAGAATTTAATGACATTAATCAGTCTCAAAGACACATGAAAATAACTTCTCTAATAATTTAAAAGTGTTCTGTGTGTATTGACAAGCAGTTTTTCTAATCATATTTTGCGTTGTAACCAAGTTCTAGTGAAGCGAATAGTTTTACTCTTTTCTTTAGGTGTACTTACAAAGAAAGAAAAATATTAAAATTCTCAATGTGATGAGGGCTTTGGTCCCTCGCTCATAGGGCCTGTGATTTAGTTATGATCCCATTCTCATATGTATACCTGAGATAAACTGTGTATACGTTAACATCACGGAGGTGTTACATTCATTTGTCAGGACTGTAATTAAACTTTTGTACAGACTCATGTTTACAAACAAATGACGTCAGGGCTTATTGGCATAGAGGGATCCTAAGCTATACCTAATGCATATAGGATTTCTCGAGGCTGACAAAAGAGTTGATGAGGCGCTCTTACACATGTCGTCACAATGAAAAGCAGACTCTTATTTTTCTACTTGCTTCGTGCAATTGCGCTAACCCTCTGCTAACGTTTAAACAGGCAAAATCTAACATGCACGCATATGCTGTTGCACAGGCATGCTCTATACAAACCATTGCCTACAGTGACGTAACCCTGAACGATCATAATATAAAGTTACCTTCATTTTTATTTTTACAAAAGCATCCAGTACGTTGTATACTCCTTTCGGGGAATTATATAGGTCTGCTCTAAAAAGAGTACTTTGGGTCCTTGAGAACTTATTGTAAACACATGGAAGGGTATTGCGGACAAAGAGTGGTGAACAAATATTTCGATTCTCTTAATGAAACGTAAGCTTGCTAATGAAGAAATACATTCAATATCGAACTAAAAAGGTCAAAAATCATTTCAATCGATAGAAGAATTTTGAAGCAACTGAAATTGACACGATTTAAACAAAGGAAAGAAATTCGTTGAATATGACATGCATCTTTCGAAAGTGTATTGAGCATAGGTCGTGGTCGTAAGAGCAACAGTCTCGAAAAGTAGGTTAAGAATAGGCATAGTAACCAGATGGGATAGGGGGCTCGTACCCTTTCCTCAACCGTACCCTGCAAATACAGTTGGGTCAATTTGACCCAAAGGTGGATCAAGAGGGAACGGACTTAAATTATCGGGTCAAATAATGACCCAAATAAGGCTTCATTTGACCAAAATTGGGTTGAAACTTGAACCAAATATTGGTTCAGTTCCCTCGTGACCCACGTTTATTTTAGAGAGTAGGCTAGTAAATCGCAAATTCGTGTGTGTTTATGAGTACGCTCCGACTTGGCTCGCCCATCTTTCGTTTCCCCCTTTCTTATCTTATGTTCACCCACCTTTCACTTTCAAAGTTTTCTCGAATTCCTGTCTTTAGTCGATCGTCCTGTTATATCCCCACTCCCTTACTAAAGTAACCTAGGAAATCCCTGCCATGTTCACTGGGATCCATTAGGTTGGTGGGTTTACAGACAAAACCCTACAATATGACTATCCAATGCATTTTATGTTCTGTGTTCAGTTGGACAGGGAAAATATCAAATATGTTCACGGTTAACTTCTGAACCAGAAAGCCAAAAGGCTTAGTGATTAATTGCCGATGAAATGTAAGTCTATTTCTGTGACTGTTCGACTTAGAAAAAAAATAACATGCTCCTGTGCATGTGACTAAAAAGCTTTACCTGCAGAAAGAAATTGTACATTTTGATCTCCGATGAACCCCAAAAACCTTTGACCTCCATTTAGGCCTACTCAATATGGGCCCTCCACATACTAAGTATGAGATTCATCAACGTTGTAGTGCTTGAGATATAGTGTTTACAAAGTTTTAACCGTTTTGACCTCCGGTGACCCCAGATGACCTTTGCCCCCACCAAAAAACAATAGGGTTCTTCCTCTTTCCATAATGCATCTACAAACTAAATATGAAATGTATCCAAGCTTCCTACTTCAAGATATCGTGTTAAAAATGTTTTCGGAGTTTAACCTACAGTGACCCCAGATGACCTTTGACCTCCACCAAAAACAAAGGGTTTTTCTTCTCACCATAACGCGTTAACACACCATGTATGAAATCTAACCAAGCTTAGCTTCCTACCTTGAGATATCGTGTAAACAAGGTTTTCAGAGTTTGACCCCTAGTGACCATAGATGACCTTTGACCTCCACCTAAATCAATGAGAATCCTCTTCTAACCATAATGCATCCACATACTAAATATGAAATCTATCTAACCTTCCTACCTTGAGATATCATGTAAAGAAGGTTTTCAGATGTTGACCCCCGGTGACCCCAGATGACCTTTGACCTCTACCAAAAACGAAAGGGTTCTTCTCACCATAACGCATTAACACACCAAGAACGAAATCTATCCAGCTTCCTACCTTGAGATATCGTGTAAACAAGGTTTTCAGGGTTCGACCCAGGGTGACTCCAGATGACCTTTGACCTCCACTAAAAATGATAGAGTTCTTCTCACTATAACGCATCCACATACCAAATATGAAACCTATGCAAGCTTCCTAACTTGAGAACAACTTGTTAACAAGGTCTTCAGATTTTAACCCCCGGTGACCCCAGATGACCTTTGACCTCCACCAAAACAATAGGGATCATCTACTCAATATGGATAATCTACATGCAAAGTATCGTGTAAACAAGCAAAGCGTCACATACACACACGCACACACAAACAAGACATCACCATCGCATATATTCCTTGCCTCCCTCACCAGGGAATTAAAAATGGACGTTTTGGGGAATCTACCAGGGTTTTACGGGAAGGACTATTACTAGTAGTGGACGGCAAAGACAAAGCAGTAACTTGCCTTTCTGCATGAGCCTCTTCAGGCAGGGGAGGGATATCATTTTGTTTGTTTTCCCCACCCATTCTCTACTTTTTCTAGAAGTGTTGTAAAAAAAATAGTAGGTATATCAAATCTGTTATCTCACAAATGTGTCGGCTAAAAACGGATTAAAGGGTGGAAAAATGCCTCAGACTGTCAGATTAAACTACATAAATCCACTGTCCAAAATTTTCCGGGCCCTTAAGATGACCAGAACCCCCCTTTTAGGACATAGTACCCTGCTCGCATTATTTCTCAATGGTCAAGGTTATATATTCCTCTCTCTCTCTCCCCCACATTTTATAAGCTGTTGACGACCTTTCCTTAATTCTGGTATACCAACTTCTTGTAAAGAGACGTGGTGTTCTTGTAGAAAGAGCAAACTTTGGGGCAACAAGGAATTTTCAGGGAGAAATATATTTTGGACTATTATTCTTACAGTGATGTACACCAATTAACCTCAGCTAGTGGTGCATACTACACAACCTTGCATCAGTAACGATCTGCCAGCATACTATCAACATGTATGTTTACACTATAAGCTTTCAATTACGATGCTGGCATAACCTTTACAACGAAACATTCAGTACCATAAGGAGGGTAAAAGGAAGTTATTCGATTCCTTTGATAACGCAAACGTAGTCGGTACATGTCAGTGCCAGCATAGTTAATACCTTAGTTTAAAGTATAACTAATGTCTAAAATTTCAAAAACATATGTTACAAAGGTTGAAAAATGCACCTAAATGGTCCAACTCCCATCTTCACAGGATATTCCTGAGCTGAGATACTAAATGTTGAAACTTATTTGCTCAATTTTAAATGGTATAATGCACAATAATTTAATTTGCAATTCTTGTACGTACTACTCAAACTACCGTCTTTGTTTTTCTTTGTTCTTTGAAAGCCACTGCACCTTGAGCGAAATGTAATCACTGTCTTACTTTATAGAGTGACTTGACTCTAAAAGCCCTCTCCGTACAACATGTTATTCGAGAAAACAGTAACTTTTTCAAGGCTATAGGCCCTATGACATAGAGTAAATCAAGGTAAGATGGACCCCTTAAGCAGAAATGTTCCTTTTCAAGACTTTATTAAGTCTTGAACTCAATCATTTTAACACGAACAAAACAACATCTCACCCTTTTAATGAAGAAAATAAAAGAGTGTAGATGTACCTTCTTTACAAACAAATGACGTCACAACAAAACTGTCCCTGGGGTTCATATTACATAACAGGTAATGTGGACCCACCCTTTATACATTTTTATTTCAAAAAGGAAATAAACGTAGGTTTTGTGAGTTGTACAATGGCATCACAAATTATTGTGCAATGGACCATTTCAAATTAGGTGAATAAATATCAACAGTTTACATCTCAGCATTGGAGTAAGCTTTTGAGATGGGAGTTAAATGTATAAGATTAATTTCCAATATTTAAAATATTGTGCTCTTGTAATTCTTGAATTTAGGTACACTTTGAAGGGAATAAGCAGTCGCCCTAAATTTATTTTGAAACAGCCTAATTTTTCACACCTCTCATTTCACTTTTAAGTAAGAGGCGAAATAGACATTGACAAAGTCTATGATGTTTCGTAAAGAGTTACCCTTGATTTTGAAGTTTGATTTCAATAGGGGCTATTGTGTAATAGATCAAAACTGAACGTCTGAGCGGAGCCCAGGAAAGATGACATACAACTTAGGCGACCGCGAAGTGCTAAGCACTAGAGACGTTTTGTACCTTATGTACACGGGCCCGCCTTAGGATCCTGGAAAATTCTGGATTCTAAGTGATCTGTGACCATAGCCCCTCCAAAAATATTTTTTCCGGGGGTTGTCTTGAAGCCACGATTGGCTCGCACAATATTAACCCATATGAATAGTGGTCAAGTGGCCCAGTTAATATATATATATATATATATATATTCTGGAGAAGAAAAAAACCACAACACCATAATTCTATGACCATAATTTTCCCTATTTTTACAGGAGTCAGGTGCACCAACAACATACCCCCCCCCCCCATTTTACCGGTCCTGTTGGTTAGCTTTAACAAGACCATGCAATATTAATTTCCTAAACTGTTTAACGAGAAGAGACTTGAAAGATTCAAATTATGTAGTCCAAATGGCGTTTTAGCAACCACTCAATTGTGCTCTTTAAAAATCTCTAGAGAACTTGCCAATAATTTTGCAAAAGCGACCGTTACCATGGTAAAGTATTATTTGAAATTCATTTTGAATTTTGACATCGCTTTGAAGTCAAAAGAGCTGAATGCACACGTTGTCTGATCGAATGAGGACGAAGCAAGGGGCGAGGGTGTAGTTTGGGCTGCAGCCCGAGATATAGCTTCTCAATGTAGGCGTATGAGGCGGAGTTCTAGAGTGGCAGACCTCTGGCTTAGTTGGGGAGAAATCTCGTCATGCCTGTTTACCATCTGGGAATATTTCAGGGCTCGTTGTGAAATATCTTCCCATGCGCGTGAATAAAGGCCGGTTCATACTTGCAAATTTTCACGGGCTGTAAAGTTATAGGCCTACATAAAAAGCATATACGGTTTTCCTGGACAATCAAGGACATAGCTTAGAGTTGAACACTGTTCATAGCTTATACTGAAGTACGAATCGGCCTTCGTAGTACGTCATAGTACGTATGTCATGTTAGGATGTGAACAGGCCTACATATATTTCTAGCAATTCCATTTCATTTACAAGTATATTAATCTTCAACCCTTTACGTTTCCGGGTATGATATATTAAGAGTAGAAGTCAAGTAACAATGTTTTTGTTAACAAAATATTGATTTCGTATTAGATAACTCCTTATGTAAATGTGACGTGTAATATTTGTGTTGTGAAATATAGTAATAGACCTCATGCCAAAACAAGAAGAGGACGCTTCAAAACTGCATTCTGGGAAGGATTACTCCATGAACAGACGCTCAAAGTAGATCGTCACCCGTGGAAAAGGCTAATCGTCACAATGCTAATACCCGCTGATTGGAATTATCCTTCCCATGGTGCTTCACGATCTGCTATTAGGCATTATGTCTACGTCATTAATCACCTGTGAGGGGAATAAAATGAGATTTGATTGGTCCAACTACTGTTTCAAAGTAAAATTAAGGAAGTTATACCCTGTATGCATATGACATCACCGTACATGCGCCCTCGGCTGAGGTAAGCCCTCAACTATGTTATATATTACATTTATTAATTGTCCACTAACATGACGTCGGGTCGGTTTTCAAATAGTTGATGACGTCAATGCATAAGTCCATGAAATATGCCTGCTGGGTAAAACTTCCATGGTAAGATTATTCCCGAATATACGCTGTCATGAAGGATTACAGGGGTAATAATCTTTCCCTGCGTTACTGTTCGTAGGCATGGGACGAAGATCTGGCACGCAGTGCCCGTCTGTGGTCCGAAAAATGCATCTGGGAGCACGGGCAACCGGACATCGAGGAAAAATACAAGAACTACGGACAGGTAAAAACATTCCAGAAATAATTACGTGGTACTGAAGTTGTTGGAATTGGCCGTGAATAGCCTCTTGAAAATGATATTCATCGATTTGTCATCAGTTCACACAAAAAGTCTGAAATTTGACTTTAATGAGTTAAGACTATTTTACTGTCACTAGACTTGATAGCAGGTAATAGGGCTTTCGTCTGCGGCTGAAGCAAATCCATACTACAAATAACCACCCTTCTTCCTTACCCTCCGTTTGACAATAATCAGTGCCACTGAACTGCTGAAGCCGACTGTCACTAAGTTCTTCCCGCTTGCCTGCTTGATTCAAAGCTTCCCCATCTTTCGACTTATGTTTGTCCCATGTGAGAGACTTGACTCATCACAAAGAACTACTATGGTAATATCTGAGTGTCGCCAAGGAAGGGATAACGGGGTATTAGCTCCCCACGCCAATGCCTTTGCCCAACGTACCCCACTGATAGTCTGCTCTTTTACAAGGGTTTACAATTGACAGGATACAATATATTTACACTTCCCCCTCCCCAAATTTCTGTATGTCCCCGCCTCCATTTTTGAATCCTAATCTAGCGGTCGCACTGCGTGAGTAGTATGTGCTCCTTTCTATACCCCGTACTTTAAATGGTTAAACCGCGTAATTAAGAGAGCCACACAAGAAACTGGAGACATTTAGTGGCTCATTGTCTACGATACAAGTAATATCGTCGGTTCATTAAGGTTAAAGGCTAGTTCTGACCACGTTCCTAGCATAATTATCACCGAAAATAAGTGACCCATTCAGTTGAAAGTGAAACTGTCATTATCATTCAAGGCCTTAAGGGTTAAGTCATTTGACTTTAACGTTGATAAGGGAACTATAGGGCCCGCAAGTTGTTTTTACATGCACCGACTGATATATTTGCATTTAAATGCTCGCAGGGTTTGTAAGTGTAGTGCATGCAAGCTATAAACCCCGACGACTCAACTTTCCCTGTCAACCTGTTTGCATACGTACACACTTGGTATCATTCGCCAGATGTGTCTGACCATGAAGAACATAGCTGAGATTACAGAAACCGGTGTGGGTTTTAGAATGGTCAATTAAAAAGTAAAAATAAAACTTCATCCCATTCTCTTCCGTCTGTCTTCAAATCTGTAAAGGGCATATGTAATACTTGAGGAACGAACATGTTTTGCCAACTTTAACTGAAATTTGTATTGGAAGCCAGAGCAATTTTCAACGGATGTATGAGATCCCTTGTGAGCAGCTGTGAAAGTATTCTTACAACAAATTTGGAAATAAATCAATTTTAATCAAAGCTATTTCTCGGACAGAATCTGTACGTACAGACTGGAGCTAGTCCTAGCAGTTTGGCCGAACCTTCTGGGGATAGAATCACTCGAAATTCCTGGTACAAGAAGTAACGGACTACAGCTATGATACTAACTCATGCAAACGAGGTGGAGTTTGTGGACACTACACGCAGGTAATTGTAATTCCTTTTTACAGAGTTGCCAATGAGAACTTGCTGCCTTCCGTCTATATATGCAATTACTATCACGAATGTACCGTCGGGCAATTAGCCCAGCGAACCTGAGACCCATTTTTCACTGGACTCGGAATTGACCCCATTAAAGAATTCTGCCCCTTGAAAGTGTACGTCACAACTTGTCCGATTGTTCAACAATATAAAACCGCAAACGACAATAGGCGGTCACTGGACCATGTAATCTGCAACAATGTGGCTTTTTGTCAGTTGTTAAACAAGCAAGGTCTTCATGCAAAGACAGGATAAGTTTGTCCAAGTTTCAAGGGAGCAGATTCTCTAGTGCGAAATGGGCAGTACCCGGTCTGAACAGGGCCGGATTAGCATATAGTAGCAAAAGTAGCATAATGCTACGGGCCCCGCGCCCAAGGTATCGAATTCTTTCTTTATAAAAGAATTTCTTTTATATTCAGCTATAGGTCTATCCGCTGAAGATTATTGAATAACAGTTATGGTCATAATTTTCTTTAGTTGGTTAGTTAGTGCTTAGATTCACTCACGCTTATACTTATAGCCGTGTTTTTGAAGTATAAGCAGTGAGTTTGAGGTTGCGACGAGAACAACACACCTCATTGTGCAGTTGTGTAGCACTGTAGGGTCATAGTGTCAGAGATCTCTCTACTGCCATTTGCCGTTAATCTCAAACGTAGGTGCACAGTTTGTTTTCACAACTGCCATTAATAGATCATGTATCATGTCAGGCTTGTATCATGTATACCTACTGTTCAAAATATTTCTGAAATAATGCTAATACTGTAAGCACCACTAACCCCGATTTAGTGTATTGGATTAGGGAGTTCGAAATAAAGGGCAACAAATCTTGATTGGATTCCTTCGTCAGTTACAGTCGTTTACACCTGACAGGCTAACAGCCCGAAGAGATGGTAACGAGGTCATCAATCTTATCAAATCATATGCGGAAGATTTGGAAGAAAGTCTTGGTGAAGAACTTGTGCAGTTAACTGATCTTCTGGAAACTGATTTTGCTTCCCATATTGGCACCACACAAGATCTTGAAGAGTTACAGTTTTGCCGCTTGATAATTGACAACTTTTTGTCTTGTTCTCCAAAAAACTGATTTTGCTTCCCATATTGGCACCACACAAGATCTTGAAGAGTTACAGTTTTGCCGCTTGATAATTGACAACTTTTTGTCTTGTTCTCCAAATGTAGAAATTGCTTTTTACACCTATTTGTCACTGATCGTGACCTACTGCAGTAGAGAACGCTCATTTCCAAAACGGATACTGATTAAAAATGAACCAATGAGCACCATGGGTCTAAAGAGATTGGAAAATCTCACACTAATCAAATACTCAAAGTGAATATCAAAGTGAACTTTTGCGTGAAATAGACACGAATTCTAATATCTTTCATCTATTTGCTCGTGCTTAATCTATAAGTTATAATATGTAAACGGTAGTTTGTCCCTTTTGATGCCTACGTGTAAGTAATATTCTACAAACATATTTTTCATGTTGTCTTTACATCTCTTTAGCAATTAAATAAAGAACTATAATCACTATGCAAGTTAAAAAATGTATGTGTTTGAATATATTTAGGTCTAAGCCTATGTGTAGCTTTTTAAAATATAGGGCCACTTTATAATGTTACGACTCGATGTAGCATGCAAACCAGTAACAGCGAAAGATCACAGAAGGACGAGATTAACATTCGATAACTTGATGATAATTTAAAAAAAAAAACCTTTCCTTAATTCTTAAAAATATTAAATCTTATCTTAGGCCTGTTTACAGTCATTTACTTAATATACTTATCTCTGGTCTTGATTGGTCATGCAACGTCTATGGTAGTGGATTTGGTGTCTTCCCGCATACCTATGGTTAAAGGATATATTCTTTAGTTAGGCGGCTACCGTTGAGATCCGTTTCAGGGTTCGACTGCGGTTTTTAAGTTCAATACATCTTTTAAAATTGACGTTTACAGGTAGTATGGGCAGCTTCGACGAAAGTCGGTTGCGGCTACGCTTTCTGCTCGACCGTCGAAAGATTGTCATACAGAAATGCTTGGTTGACCACATGTAACTATCATCCTCCGTAAGTATGACACCATTATAAAATGACTCCAAGACGTAACGTTCCATTTGGGAGGAAACATAACCAACGGACTTCTTACAATGTGGACAGAGAACCCTACACTTCGTTTGTGTACGCACAGTGTCGCCACCGTGCGTACAATAAAGATGGCACGATTGCTGCGACATATTGGCTTTTCTGTATGGGTGGTTTCACATACACTAATATGTGACATTTTTAAACATGAAAGTTAGGACATCTCCGAAATTTATCATCATTTTTGCCTGTAATGTTGCGTGTCATAAAAATACGCAATCATAATAGCCATTTCATTAAATTCATTGATCGATGGCGACACTTTGGAGCACGTGATCCCCTGCCCATATTTACAAGAAGTCCTTGGAGTTTTCATCTATAACACCTAGCACCTATATATCTAACGATCAATTACGTATTACATTGGTCACAGCTAGTAAGAGTTACATCATCATCATCATCATGGGACCGTCCACTTCAAGGCGGTATGGCGGCAACATCATCGTTAGGAAAGAGACTCAGTCTGCTTTGACTCTTACACGAAATAGTGTTGCACGTGGACAGATTACAATTAATTTTAATCCAGGCTTTTGAGACACTGCTTTTGCGATACCAAGCCACTACCGGTGTGAGAGCAGCCCGAACTAATGGGTTGCACCTTTACTTGCACTTTACTGGCTAAGTGAAGCTGTCAAGCGGTTGAAGGACATATTAGAATTTCGTACATGGAAAATGCTCTGTAGCTTTTTAGCTCTCTGTTTTAGTACGGTCTCGTGATCAATGGGGACTAGCACCATGCTTCTTCTAGCCATTTTGTGTCTGCCATTTTTTTTTTTTTGCTGGAAACCATTGAAGTCAAAATTCTAATAATTCCATTCCTTTGTAGAAGATTTTGGTAGGTTTTGCTAAACTTACACTGCAAATCCTAAAATGTAACAGATATAGAACGCGTCCGGGCGTCAAAATACGTTTAAAACATAGAAGAAGTTAAGGAGTTGAACATTTTTGACGCCTGACGCCTATTTGACCACTTGACTATTTGAACTCCTGACATGTCAAATGTTCAAATTCTGAACGTCTAGTGTTCAAACTCTTTACGATAGCGTTCATAATTTGAACGTTATTGTTCAGAATTTGAGCACTTAGCGTTTGACACTAGCACTGGCGTACGCAGGATTTCTCACAAGGGGGCCATGCAGTATCTTGTGTGATCGCCGTCATAGGGAGGGGTATAAGGGGAGGGGGTGTGCCCTTCCCTTTTGAAAATTTTTGAAAAATTATGTGACCGTACATGCAATCTGGTGCCACATATGCTACCTTTTTGAAGTAAAATTTGTGTTAAAAATTTGCTTACATTTAGGAACTAAAATAAAGGGCATCAGTGATCGCCGGCCTGGGGGAGGGGTCTGATGGGAGGGGTCTAAGGGGAGGGGTTGTGCCCCTCCCCTTTGAATATTTATGAAAAATTAGCTGTTCTCACATTTAATCTGGTGCCACGTATGTTACCTTTTGAAGTAAAATTTGACTTACAAAATTACGATTTTTTGGGGATCTAAACAAAAAAATGGAACCTGTGAGGGGGGCATGGCCCAATGCCCCCCCCCTGCGTACGCCGTTCAAATACGGTAAGTGTTCAAATAAGCGTCCGACTTTCAAAAATAGAGCAACAAGTGTTCAGAATCTTTATACAAGCGTTCAAAATATGCTTTGAACGCCAGGATGCGTTCTATATCTGCTACATTTTGGTGTTAAAAGTTGAACGCCTGAGTTTGCAGTGTAGTTTGTCGTTAACCCTCTTCCCCTTTCAGATTTAAAGTAAGCGTTACAACTCTTAGGTTCTCATTCTTCCCAGTGACCACGTACTTTATATTGCATCCCTTTAAACGGAATTAGCAGTCACACTCACCCATAATTCGTTTCTTAATCACGTAGCTGAATCCTGAAAGTACCTCACTTCTCTTACAAGTATCTTCCTTCCTTACTAAAGGTAAACCAATGAGTTCCTCACATGGATTTCACAGTTTCGTTGCAAAAAATATTGCCAATATAGCGCATCATACTCAAAGTACGTGGGGTATATACGTGGCGGGACAACTCCCCCCCCCCCGACTCTTCTCCCGAACGACACCCCCTAAACAGCTTTTCCGGACAATTCCCACCGGACAATCCCTACGGACAATTCCTAACCCCGACAATTCCTTCCCTGACATTTACCTTTCTTGCAGAAAACTTCTCCCAGGGACCGCGGACCCAATTTTGAATTGGGGAAGGGGGTAATCTTCGAAACGGCCCAATGTGTTCAAGAAAATAAAAGCCTATCATTCCATTTTAAGGCGGCCCAAAAAGCCCACGGCAGAAAAAGTGCGGGGGCTAAGGCCCCCGTAGTCCCACTAACCGTCTCCGCGGTCCATGCAACCACTGTAAAATTTGGAATTGATCTGAGTGGAAATTATCCGGGTGTTTATTGTCCGGGGTTGGGAGTTCTCCGTATGGGAATTGTTTGAAGGAAATTGTCCGAGCTGGGAGTTGCCATAGTAACAACTGTCCGGGGTGGGGGTGGGGGTGGGAGTTGCCATAGTAACAACTGTCTGGGGTGGGGTGGGAGTTGTCCAGGAATCGGGTATATATCCTCTTTAAATTCAAAATGGGCTGCATTTGCCCTTTAATGGATAAGGTCAATAAAAATAATTTGAAATGGAAATACGCCGCCACGATTGTAACGCTATCCAGTACTAGTGTGCTAAAGGGGTGGCTAGTGGGGAATTCTACCCAAGCACCATGCGGGCCCCAGCAAATAACGAGCTAAGTAATGAGAATTTTTCTAAAGATATGGTCAGTCCAGTCCTAGCTCGATTTTGCATCTTCAGCCAGCTTACATAAACAACAATTTCTTAAAGGGAAGAGAGCGTTACCCCTTTCCCCAAATAATAAAAATTTTGCAACATATAATCAGTTTAAAAGCTTCGCTGTAGATAAAACCTTCACGCACTAAAGCCACCTTACATGAACAACTATTTCTTAACTGGGAGGGGGACAGCCCTCACGTCTAGACTCCTACACAGGACCGTCATCAACCCTGTTATGGGTGATGAAGGATCCACCGTGATTGACAACTTGAAAACTGTCTTATAAACGCCCCTACCTTCCAGCACGTTATTCATATATTATAGTATACATATAGTAATCAGATCGTTCCTTTTGCAACCCTTTTTACAGAGGCAACTACCATGGGGTCAAGCCGTACAAGATCGGTGTGAGATGTAGCGAGTGTAAGGGAAACGTGACCTGTTACAACAACCTATGTCGTAAGGACTGATCTTTTGTGTTACTTTGATTATAACTATATAGTATGACTTTTAATGTCCATGCCTCTATACAATGGAAGGGGAAAAGGCAGTGGGTTAGCCGGAAAATTTTCAGTGGGGAGATGATCCTAAGGGGTGGAGGGCTCAACCATTCCATTTGAGGATTCAAATACGGAACTGGTATATTTTTCACTCTTGAAATTTTCACTGAGGGTCCTTGTGGAAAAACCTTTGTGAGGGGACTTGGGCCTCAAGCTGTTGTTAACTATGTTACTGGAAAGAGACGTGGTCCCTAGAAAAGTCCCACCCTCAGAAAATTTTGGAGGAAAATTTTGACTGTACTGCCTGAACAGCAGATGTAGCTCCTTGAACAGGATTTCGCTCCCCTATCATAATTTATCACCCACTCACCCCCTTCGAAACTTTATCTGGCAATGGACCTGGCAACGTCGACTTACTTTTTCATGAAGTAATTATGTTCGTACAAACACAACCGAGAAAAGAAATAATATAATTTAAAGTGTTTTGGCAAGAAGACAGGCGGGCAGTCTGAAAGCAACAACTGGCAGACAGACCGTCAGACAGACAGTCAGGCAGGCAGACAGGCAGGCAGACAGGCAGGCAGACAGACAGACAGAGACAGACAGATAGACAAGCAGGCAGGCAGACTGACAGACTGACAGACAGACAAGACAGACAGACAGGCAGGCAGACAGACAGACAAACAAATAGACAGAGAGACGGAAGAAAAGATGGACGGATTGACAGAGAGAGACATGACGAATGTAATCACAGAAACCGGGAGAAAATAAATGTCCACCTAAAACATTCGTATAAAATTAATTTGTACATGTGTAGGTAAGAATGGTGTTTCAGTATGCCTATAAACATCCCAGCTTTTCGAAAAGGTAGACATCGGTTAAAACCTCCTGGACATCTTTGCTACAAATATTACAAATTTTAGCTGACGTATTTTAGGACATCAACGCACTCTGCAATCTTATTCTGCCTTTCATTTATGTATCTTCCACAAAAATTAAATAACATACGTTGCTTTTCCCTCCTGAGGCATAAATCGCTTTCTTTTATATTCATAGAAGCTACGGCTGTTAGAAGCCTTGAAAGCTACTTTCTCTTTTTCTTATTTCTTTTGCCGCTTATAATTAAAAAAAATTTTAAGTGCAGCTGTTTTACTTTACGCTTATAAAAGTATACATATTAACGTGCGTGTTCAATTTGTTTCATTGCAGGAAACTGTTCTAATCCGTCAGCACCAAGCTGTGGTAAGTATTTCTCGTTTCAGTTACAATATTTGTTTTGTTCCATGTGCAGGAAATTAACACCCTTCTTGCAGTCATTTAGACTCTATGCACACAATGAATGATTGATCATTGTCAATAGCTGGTATTTGAATATTTCTTTCATGAACTAGGCTAAGGGAAAGTCGCATCTATGATCTCTGTGTTGCGCTATAGTCAGGTCAAAGTATAGTGATTAGAAAGGGATGTAGCTAAGTGTAGATATGAGCGAGCATGGCTTGACCGGGCTATGAGCCTCCCTACAAAAATCTTGCACCCAAACCGCAAACCACTAGAAAATCTCAGGAGTGAAAAATATACCCGGCTTTCCTGTTTAAACACATGCATGATAAGGTGTATCCCCTGCCACCCACCCACCCACCCCCGTGACTTTTTTTTGTTTTTGGTCTACGCCCCTGCGGTTGGCATTATCACATGAAATGCTGAAAAGGTCAACACTGTTCTTAATCGCGTCCACTTATAACTGGAAACTTCATGCAGCTATCAACGTGAAATGAAAAACGTGTAGATGAAGTACATGTTTTGTTTTACAGGTTTTGGGCAGGATACCGTCCCTATACTAAAAGTGAAACCCAAAGTGCGAAGTATACACCATACGGTAGTGCATGTACGCTCTAAATTAACGCATGGTCTCTCCCCTGTCAGTAAAAAGTGACAAATCACTCGTGACGTCATAGGCACATTCTCTATACACTCAAACAATAAATTGATAAGAACAACGTTAACTAGTGAAATGTGACTTCATTTAGACTCAACTTAGTCAAAAATCATAGTTCACATGACTAGTAAATGTTGCCTTGACTACTTTATTGGTAGAGTGTATACAAGTATGCGTTTTAATTTTGATTACGTGCACGTTCACTTCATCATTTCCGAAAGAGGGCGCGATCCTATAATTATTTCTAACAATATTCTAACAGTCTAAGAGTTGCATCTGTACACTTTTTTCCTACTCTTATACAAAGGTTAGCTTGCAGTCTCTTCTCATTCCAGTTTCTTACGAAAAACCAGACAAAGGGATCGTTCTCCATTTTAGAGGTGATTCATCACAAGTAAGTCAATTACCATAGTTTGGTTTCAAAGAAGTGTAACCATGCTTGCCGTCACCATGGGCGGCAATCCTGGCGGTATGGGACATACATCCCCCATGGAATTGGATGGGGGATACTGTACACTATATTCCCCCTTCCTCCATGAAATCAACCCTACAGATTCGGAAACTAGAACACTTTACCTTTTTCTAGACTTTTTACAACAAGCCTATTTTCTTTTTTTACGAAAATACTTCTGACAGTTGTCATAGTATCACGTTGCAAAGCATGGAAAGGGCCATTTCCGGTGGATATTTTTGGCCAAAATTTTCTTTGTACCCTCCTCGCCAACTAATGGTGGTGCTCCGCTTAGATAGTGCCACTGACTATATTCCCCCACTTTCAAAGACGGATCGCCGCCTATGACAGTCACGAGGCTACGCTAAAGGAAAAACATGGGTAACATTCGGATACTTGAGATGCCGTCAGGGACTTCATTTTTTGGCTCTCAAGTGTACAGAAATATTGCCGTACAGTTAATGAAGTAGTGTCCTCCCAGGGGTTAGACATATGTTATATGACCCACCCCCTTCTCCAGGATTATAAAAATTCAGATTGCATAAAATGCTTTGAGCCATACCTTTCCAAAAAGGGGGAAGTTCATTGGGCGTTACACGGCCTGGGAAGTGTTATTTTCCTTGATATAGGAAGTGTTTTAGGTAACAAAAAAAAAATTGAACGTTGCTCGTCATGTGATAGCACTCCGCTTTGATCTCTTGGTGAGCCTTAAAAAGGGACTGTGTGAACCTAGTCTGAACCGCAGGGTATTGGTAGTAGAGAGGGTCCCTTGTATATACCAGCCAAAGTCAAAGAAAGGATCAAGTGTAACGTTATTGCAATTAGTTGAGCAGCCAAAATTCGCAAATAGGCTAAATTTACTCTTCACAGTTAAAACAAACACTATACGTTTAAAACGTTTAAGTGAAGTAATATGTCATAATTATTCATGATGAGTAAATACAACTGTTTCCATAACTTTATGACGACCTTTGAAACTAAAACCATCATACAATTGCAAAAATTATAAAACTTCCAATGCTTACCGCAGCCCATTACACAGCACGTTAGCAGACAGACTATACACGTCATCACTTTCGAGTGTGATAATTGTGACATCGAACATTGAACTACAAACTGGGGTTGATCTCTTACTGTTCAAACATTTGTAAACTATGCAAAGCCACCATGAAACGTGGCATTGCACCAAATCATCATATTTTGTTTAGTAATGTGTCACATTCTTGTCTCGAAACATGCATATCATTCATGATATCATGTCACAAGGTTAGGGTTAGGGAGGAGACGTGAAATAAAGTTAGGGCTAGAAGTCTCGTGACTTCATACCAAGCATGATCAGATGATATCATGTGTGTATTAGGTGGGCATGGTTGTTTTGCATTGCATAAGCATAAGCATCAACAGCTTTTCAAAGGTGGGGTTAGGGTAGAACCTTGGCCAGCTCGAATCGCAAAGAGTGGGATCCGAGGTTCTTTTAAGGGTACGGGAAAAAGTGATGCTAATCTGTGGCGTAATCTGGGGCATTTTCCTACAATTTTAATCCATTAAATGGCTATTTCCACCCCTTTCGAGTTTTATTCCATTGAATCAGCTATATTGCAAGCTAAGGATTCAAACATATGCCTACTTTTTTGTAAGGGGTCTGGAAAAAGTGACGTTGGGGGAAGACAATCCCCTTTTCTTTCAAAGGTTGGAGGACATGTCCCAAATCCCCCACCTGTTGACCCCTACGTGAATTAGACTGGTAAAGGTCGTAGTGAACTGCCAGTAAAGGCTTCTCAGTATTGCATATATCCTTTTATAGCATATTCAGTGAAGTAATTGACTTCGTAGCAGGCTGTACGGTATATTCCTTGTAAAGCCAAATCCCTGTTTAGAGAAGCATAAAAAGAGGGGGGCTGAAAACAACGTAACGTAACGTAATCATAGCCTTGAATACCTAGGTCAATAAAGCTGAAAATTTACCCCCAAAAAATTACAGTACAGCTTGTTCTGAAGACTGACAATATTTTTTACCATTAGGGAAAACGAACCTTCATGGTAAAACTGTTTTGTAAAGTTCAAACAATTAATACTAGATCAATATAAACATATTTAAGTAAAACAGAGAAATCACAAATGCATGTACAATTTACTGTACATTGGATAAATTTGTAACAGCGTATACTGCCGAAGATTTCCTTGCGCAATTGTCTTGTTCAGAAATGACCCCCTCCCCTTTCCCATTCTTTATACATTATCAGATCTATTAAAGCATGTGTAGCAGTTCATCCTAAGAGTTCACCCACTGAGTGGGTGATTTTTCAGCGATACCTGAATTAAGCCATTGAATCTTTATCTCTTTGTCTCTTTCAACAGTGGTGGTCAAGACTAGAGGACCGTGTAAAGACAGATCTAAAGACTGCAGTGAATGAATTCTGCTCGTCTGTAAATTCAACACTCTGTTGTCCAGGAGACCCCAGTTTAAAGTGAGTCAAAAATTTCAGTCCCGTAGAACGATTCAACTAGAGAGCAATGCCCCTATTTTATTTTATTTTATTTTATTTTATTTTATTTTATTTTATTTTATTTTATTTTATTTTATTTTATTTTATT
>WURT03643207.1:0-39718 GCA_009936505.3 Holothuria glaberrima | reverse complement strand
CCTATCCGTAGCATTGATTTCTGTGGTACTGAGGTTCCCCTTTGTAATTCGGTAAAGTTTCTCGGTGTTTTTATAGACAGCCACCTTACATCGAATGATCACATCCAGGCCATCTCTAAAGGCTCAAAGAGCGTTAAAATTATAGCCCGCTTGCGTCATTATCTTCCTCATAAGTTCCTTGTCACATTGTATAATAGTCTGATTCATCCTCACTTATCCTATCGTGCTCTTCTCTGGGGTAGTACGTGTTGTTCCAGGATTTATCCCCTCTTAGTCCTTCAGAAGAAAGCTCTTCGACTTATAGCCAATTATCATCCATCTCAAACCACCCGCGACTTGTTTACAAAACTTAACATTCTCCATGTTTTTGATATTCATCGCTACCAAATTGGTATTTTTATGTACTCCTGGTATAACAATATTCTCCCTAATATCTTCAGATCCATGTTTCATTTTCGACATGAGACTCACACACACCTTACCCGTAGCATGAATTCTCTTTCTACTCCCTCATTTAGACTCACATCTTCGCAACAAACAATTCGTTTTATTGGACCCTCTGTTTGGAACTCCCTCCCACCCGTCATCTAAAGTTGTCACTCTTTGAACTTATTTAAAAAATCCCTCAAACTTTTTCTGAAGAGTAAATGTAGCTGACCTTTTTCTGTTCTTTTTTTCTGTTTTTGTTGTTGTTGTTATTGTTGTTGTTTTGTTATTCTCCTTTCTTTTTGTAAACATTGTCTCTTTTGCTATTGTAATTTCTGTTAAGGAGGGCTCTTCCCACAAGCTCCATGGAGCTTTTTTGAGTTTCCTCCTGAAACTCTTTTCACAGTTTTGTTCTCCGCTGTCATTTTCTTTGATATTGTATATAATTTAGTGAAAAAAGACTCAAATAAATGTTGTCAAAAATCAAAATCAATAAAGTACTTTCAATCCCATCAAACCTACCCTAAATTTAATTTTGTTTCCAAAGCATTAACTGCTAAAATACAGATGGTTGAGAAGCTGAGATAAAACTTACAAGGTCTATTATGCGCCCCCAGAGTCTGGAGGGATTTCTGCCAAACATTTTCTTGCAGGACCTACGCTTCGACAATGTGCCCCTCAATGGGGGGGGGGGCTCCCCAGTGGCTCACTAACAGCCGGAAGCCAACCTTGTAAAGGTGCCATACCACAGCCACAAAATTCACTTACTTAAAAGAATTTCTAAACATATCCTATAACCGGTTCAAAGCTTTATCAAAAATAACATGATTTTAGATCTAGGAAAACTTTTCAAAGAGTAAGTGTGCTAACTTAAGGGGTGCCCCATTAGGCAACGCCTCCTTCATTTATACCCTACAAAATAGAAAACATCGTTTAAAAATAAGGTTTCCTAAACATACAATCAGTTCAAAGCTGTTCCAAACTTTACCAAAGATAGCATCACTTGCATTTATCTAAGCCACCTTAGTTATAGACAAAAGGTTCTCAACAATGAAGTTTCTTATAATGAAGACACGTTTTCGAAACTTGTCAATTATGAGGTAAAGCTTTTCTTAACTTAATTTCCCTTCTACACTTCAGTAAAAGTCAGGCACAAAGTGGGCAGTACAAGTTTTACTAAATGGAGGGAACCAGGGAGTTGATCTTATCAAGAGCTACATACCAAATAAAACACACGAAAGACACTGCGGTAGAGACCTTATCACAATCCTTGGAGAGCATTGAATAAGGTTGTAATTACGATTTCCTTGACAACCAATAAATTACAAGAGATAAATCGGAAAGACACATGTACCAAAACGTCAAGCGACAACTTAAAAACGTCAGCTTTATTTGTTCAGTACATGCATGGTTGGATTGCACTGAAAGATTTCTTTGCAAAGTATAAAGACAACCAATATATCTATATTCTAAAATTTTAAGGTGTATTTTTTATGACCAAACTTATCGAAAAATGACTTAGAATTTTATCAAGAGCATTAAGTAACATAGCCATTATTATATCTTCTCATAAAAATTGAACAGAACTGTCCAATGGTACAAAAAAATTGTGCTCATCTGTTATCGTGTTACCAGTCTCTCACAGCTCCCTGGTATTACTCTGCACAAGTTTTATGGAATGAGGATTTTAGAAGAGTTGCCATATTTTTGTCATAAAAAATCTATCATACCCTTTTCAGCGGTGGATCCAGGAATCAATTCTAGGGGGCAAATTGTGGAAATGAAAGTTCCATACACAGTGCGTGCAGCGCCTGAAAGGAAATGGTTGTAGGATGCACGCATACCTAGTGTTGGTGTGCGTTTTAAGGGCCCGCCTCTGGACCCCTGAAGGGGAGTTCAGGGAAAAGTACATGGCTGAAGACCATGGATCAAGGCCTTCGATAGTTGTGGGTATTTTCAAAGCATAGGCGTACGAGGCGGGGGGGGGGGCAGGGGGACAGACTGCCCCAAAGAATATCGCGCGCAGGTAGTGGTTTGGGTGGTCCAATTTTCTTCACCTGAACTGCAACGAAATTCGGGCAACTTTTTGAGATTCGAGCAAAAAATTTTCTGCCCCCCAAAATTGGAAGAGTCCCGTACGCCTATGTTTCAAAATGTCCTTGTGTTAGACACCGACAATCAGGAAAGTACTTATTTGTCATATTTATGTTCAGCAAATTGGCCTATCCAAAACTTAGTTCTATGGATGAAGAATAGACTCAGAACTCCCCACTCCTTTAGGGGTAGGCCCGTAAAACGCACCCCGACTCTGGGTATGCGTTCCTACAACCATTGCGTTACAGGCGCCATGTGCACGGTGTAAGGAACTTTCACTTCCATACTCTGCCCCCTAGAAATGATTCCAGGATCCACCACTTATAAGGGTATGACAGAAACTTTTAAAGACAGAAATATGGCAACGGTCTTAAAACACTTAATTCATAAATCTGGTGCAGTGTACTTAATATTACTGAAACAAGATAACGGATGAGCACAATGTTATTTTTCTGTACCATTGGACAGTTCTGCTTGATTTTATGAGGACAAATTACAATGGGTAAAGATGTTTCTTAACAATTTCGCAAAAAAGAAAACCTTGGGGTTGCCTCTAAAATGACAAGAGCTCACACGTTGTGGAAATCTTGTAAGTCTCATAACCTGATAACAATACTCAGCAAGTTTAAAAAGCAAACCTCCTCATCCCAGACAGTTACAATTCTCACAAGTATGCAACTTGTAGCTCCTCGCATAACTTTTTAAAGCTTCTCCTTGTAAAGACACAAACTCATTTTATTGCTTAAAGGGCAATATGGCGTTTGTTTTACAGAAAATGCTTATCCCATTTGCGTTTGCAAATCAATTTGTCAGCGTAAGAAGTCTCGTAGCGGAGGCTGTCCGTATACAGGTATAAAGAGTGTTAGAGTTAGATGAGGTTTTACTGCTCAGTTTCTAACCATTTGGTTTAAGTCGGGCCGGCCACTGCCTTTTTTACATTTGTGGCTCACTGGCTTGTTTTCCCTACTCTATTCCTTATGCTGAGCACCAAGCACAATGGCAGTAGGTTCCATTTTTAAAGTCTTTGGTATGACCCGGCGAGGATTCGAACCCCGACCTTCCGGCTGCAAGTCGGATGCTCTAACCACTTGACCAAAGCACAAGCAACTTCATTATAGCTCTCAGTGTAAATGTGTAAATGTGGGACCAAGAAACGAAAATGCTTGAATCAACCACCTCCGGTAAGCCTTAAAACTTGTTGGTTTTGCAAACAATTAGTTTCCAATTCTTCCCCATAATAGATTCGCTGTTACTAACCACCATCACAATTATTAGACTACCTAAAATTACGTTAGGCCTAAAAGTGAGTATCGTACTGGAACATGTAACACAATACTCAGGTCTTTTTTTAACATGCATACTGGGGGGGGGGCATGGCCCCCAGTTCCATACACAACCCCTCACTCAGCTCATTTGGCCTCCCAGTATGGTCCCTTTTTTCGGGAAATTTTGATTTCAAACATGTAGACATTGCCCAATTTTATGCTGACAGGAGAGGGGAAAGTACTAAACTACTTCACTCAGTGAAGAAAATAAGGATAATTAGATAAATTTACATGTAAGCCCCGTGGAATGCAATTTCTGGCAATCTGAACAGAACTAGCGTACACTGGGGAGGCCATTGGGCCATGCCACCCTCACAGATGCCATTTTTTTTGTTCCTAAAAATACTTTTTTAAAAAAATAAACTTTTTAATACAAGTTTTGCTTCAAAAGGTAGCATATGTGGCACCAGATTGCATGCAAGGACACCTAATTTTTTCAAAAATTTCCAGAGTTGATGCCAATATTTATTTCAGTTCCTAAAAATACCTCAATTTTTTAATACAAGTTTAACTCCAAAAAAGGTAGCATATATGGCACCGTGGAATGCAATTTCTGGCAATCTGAACAGAACTAGCGTACACTGGGGAGGCCATTGGGCCATGCCACCCTCACAGATGCCAATTTTTTTGTTAGTGAAAATATTTTTTTTTAAAAAATAAACTTTTTAATACAAGTTTTGCTTCAAAAGGTAGCATCCCAGAGACAAAAAGTTTCTTTTCAAATGCATCGGTTAACATATCTGTCAGTCTGTAAAATGTAAAAGAGCATGTGCAGTTGAGCGACCTGAAAATCATACAACATGCCAAACTTAACTAGAAAATTATACAAACGATCAAACATTAACTTCTCAAGAATTCTAGAAAAACACGTCAATACAGATATAGACCTATAGCTGCTTAAAACATTTCTATTTCCATTCTTAAATACAGGAATAACACGAGCAATTTTGAGAGCTTTGGGAACAATACCACGCTGAAGTGAAAGGTTAAAAACATGAACTAAACGCATTATTTCCCTTTATGGCCTTGTCCTGGTGAGCATCTAAGACCATAATGTGTAATCCAAGCACTCTCTATTCATTGTGGGGAATTTTAGCTACTATACATCTTTTGAATTTTCAAACTTTGCTGCCAATCAAATTGTAGTCACCAACTTAGAATTTGATACCCCCACTCTATAACTATACTTTGATGTTAGGAGTGTTTGTCTTTAAAGCAAATTTCAAAGCTTTCATACCATTTTGGTACCAAACAATCCGTGAAACATTTATCAATTCTGCAGTCTAGTAACCTACATTCTCACTCCAATTTAACGTTAATTAAATTCTGACTATGAATGTTTTCCATTAGTAAAAAATAAAGTGAAGTAAAATACAAAATCCACGTTTAATTCACAGCGCAGTGAGTCCAATAAAATTACTCAGTAGGAAGAAAGGTCGAAAAGGATTTATAAAGATTCGGCAAATTTAACAATTCCGGTCATCGACATGGATAGGTTCATACTCCTATATTTCCAAAATGCTTTGAAAAAATAAGATACAAGGTGATGGAAATATGTATAGATGATTCCATGAATACGCTAGCCAACTTGAGACATTTATTTTAAAGTTTTAGTATCAGAGTTACTAGATAAAAGTAAATAAGCCCAATCATTTTCATTTCATGTATTATGAAAACTTGCAAAACTATATGACAAGAAATAAAACAAATATTCATAAGATATAAGAACCTTTATTCACAATGAAAGGATATTGTTACCATTGCATCCCATGAAAACACATGAAAAACACATTATAAAAAAACTGAAAATAACAAGATAAAACAGCATAAAACTACAACTAAAAGAATGTAATAACAGATAAAAATTAAAAAAATTGCTGTAGATATTTCTCACATTAGGGTTGGACTTGAAAATGGGACTCCAAAAACTGATTTTATAAAACACTAAAAGTATAACTCATTTTCATTAACAAGGAATGAAATGTTGGAGGTGCTATCCTAAATGGTCTTCATTGGAATAGATATGCAAATAATAAGGAGACTTGAATACTCTCATCCCATATACGCTTTACTTTGTCTGTCTTGAGGTGACTTTATCACTGAGGAAAAACTTTGCTTCTCACAATATAATTTTGCATATTTGAGTTTGGTATATAGTCAGCACTGTAAAAATAGTGATTATATTCAGGCCCGTAGTCAAGGTGGCCCCCTTTCCCCCTTAAAATACCCCTTAGAGAAGTTTCCAGTTGCCATTTATTTAATGCACTTTTACACATTTGGCCCCCCTGAAAATTTTTTCGCCCCCCGAAACCTTTTTGTCCCCTTAAGCACCGTGTCTGGCAACGGGCCTGATTATATTGTTCAGTGAAAATGAACCAGTATTGTTTAAAACATTTCAAATGAAATTATTATAAAGAGGCAAGTCATATTTTGTCATGGAACAGTCAAATATTTATAAATGCAGCTTTATCGGTTTTATAGTGGAACCTATCCTATTTTAATAGTGCTATTCTCATACTACAGACTGCAGTTGAAAAATTTTTTAAAGCTGATGTGTGCATTTTCAAAGCACTGTGCATACGCTTAGGGGTCTCATATTGATTATTTAAAAAGGAAAATAAAACTACTAATTCGAGAATGCCATAGTCCTTGGTGCTTCAACTTTTGTAAACTTTTGACAGCACGAAAAGTATATTGCACACCAAGGTTTAAGTTACCACCGGTCTGGATTTAAATTAATTCAATCAAGGGTACTACACGATGTACATTTCCGCTAATTTCCATGAAGCCACTGACAAAGCTTTTTTGAAATCTTACTTAATTGCGGCGATAAACACATCAACTATACCTGAGACATGTGAAGTACGACCTATGTGAATAATTGTACCAATTGTTGGACTATAAACAAAGAGTTATGGTATCGATGTCATGTTAAAATTGTTTGAACACTACCAGGGAATCACCATAAAAACTGCACATCTCACACATCCTTTAATAAGACACCAATCCGCAACTACGGAAACAGAATTCTGTTTTACCTCAGCGTGGGTCTAAGTTTAATTTAACCCAGCTCTAATTGAGTCAAGTTAAAAGTAGCGTCGATTAAAGTTGCTGTTTGACGCCGAGATATC
Source organism: Holothuria glaberrima (assembly GCA_009936505.3). Lineage (NCBI taxonomy): Eukaryota > Metazoa > Echinodermata > Holothuroidea > Aspidochirotida > Holothuriidae > Holothuria > Holothuria glaberrima. Next base: position 32,742 of record WURT03643207.1, on the reverse strand, counting down.
AAAACATGTGGTGAAAGCAAAGTTGCTACTGACAAAGCCTGTGGAGGCAGCCCTGTAATATAAAATAGCTGCGATGAATGCAATCTTATACATCATTACTTGTATCTGCAATAATTACCAACCAGAGATTTATTGGACTTCCCTTTCGACAGCTGGCCGGATGCCTCTTGCAAGACATAGTCACGTTCTAAAAATGTCTCCCCAGAAGCATGTGCAAACACACAACTTAAATTTTGTTGCAAAGAACAAAATCGTTTACGAAGTAACACAATCCACTTTTGACTTGAGGTCAAATATATCCTTGGTGGTAGGATTTTATTGAATCAAGCTTTTGAGCAACCTTCAGCAAAGAGTAGATTCAGGTAATTATTTACAGCATGAATATCGTTTTTAGGTAGTGGAGATGAAGCAAACAGACGGGGGAAACTTCCTCGGAGTGACTACATCGGCATGATGTAATCCACTATGTACACAAAGATTATATAAACATCTTTCTGATGTTTAACTTGTGAGCTTTGTCATGGCTGACCTTCTCCTGTAGAATCACAACTGCCTTTACTACAGGAATATTGGATTTGCTAGTAGAGCAAATATCACCGAGTACATGCGATCATGAGGTATTGCTTGGAACGACTGCTACTTGCTGATCTGTAGGGATAGCTGGGTTTGATAATTGTCATATTGTTAAAAAGGAGTGTAGGAAGTGAAATCGATCGGACTGTAACATTTTCAATGGATTTATTCAAACGGCTTTTTGTGAGTCAATTATTTCAGTCTCTTCTTTTATGAGTTAATCTACGTTACTGCATGCAGTCAAGTGTCTCTGTTTTTCGTATTCAATCGAATGATTCATCCAGTACTCAACATATTTTCCAGTTACCCTTTTACAAACGATTTTTCAAATAAAAGAATTCCAACGATCGAAAGAATGCTGTAAAACAGATTAAAGCAAACTGTCCATGTTTGAGTATTTCTGTACACGTTTATTTTTGCCTTCGAAATGACCAATATAACAGCAATTACTTCAGATGGGTGGACAACGTACGAATCTGATATCGACTCCTGGGAGGGAGTTGGTAAAATTTTTCGTTCACTTGCTACAAATATTGTGGGATTGCTTTCCATCGCTCTTAACACTCTGAGTTTAATGGTGCTGAGTAAATCACCAGTGTGCTTTGGTGAAACTACCAAGCTAATTATAACAGCGATGTCGATAATGGATCTTTGTACGGGGGTGCAGATTGTTCTCATGGAAAATATATCAACCTGGACGTATCTTCCCGACAAATGGAGTGGTTACTGCAAAATCGCATACCCATCCATGGCTTTTATCCAGCTCGGATCTACCATGTTTGTGGTAATTCTGTCAATAGATCGCCTTATAATGATTCAAAGACCATTAAAGTATCCAATGATTATGACGCCATTCAGGATGAAAATTGTTCTCGTATTAAGCATGATACCGCCTTTGATCGTAGCTTACGCTGTCAGAGGCTCGTACTTTTACACACCAACTCGCTACTGCCGAATGTTCCTGATTGCCAGCGAATATCCATTAATGTTACTGGTAACACTCATGTTCGCCATCGCCATATTCGTCACAACATTTGTAAATATCAAGCTTTTTTTCATTGCCACAAGAATGAAAAGAAAGACTCATCCCATGCCCGACGTAACGAAGAATAACACTATCTCAAATATTTCTGTACATTTAAGTTCGTTGTCAGGGCATCAAAAAGCAGTTGAGATTCAAACGAAAGATCAATCACGTGATTTAAAAACCTTGAGGACTGTTCTTATCATTACACTGGCCCTCTATATTGGTTGGTTTCCATTTTTTGTTCGAGTGGTCCACAATTTCATCACCTTAGAGAAGAGCACGAGAATGGTTGAATTTTTTGGTTTCTTTGCTGGATACAATTGTAGCTGGTTTAATCCGGTAGTTTACTTATTACTCAACTCATCCTTCCGAAAAGAGGCTATCATGATAATTAAGCGGCGTATTCATTTCCATTGAGAAAGAGTTTATAGCAACAGGAAGCTTTCTTCCAGCTCCCGCAAGCGGCACAGTAGCTTTATAATATAGGACTTGTCATGTTCTTTGTAAATAATAAACTGCATGAGTTGAACCAGTTAACAAAATTTCGTTTCTATGATGATGCTTTCTTAAGGAGAAATGACAAGGTTTAAGTGACACAAGGAAGACGAAATAGTTGCATTAACTGTAACAACATGTTAACCAGTAAATACTTGTTTGCCTCCACTTAGTAAAACGCATTTAAAATGTAAAAATGAGCAGCAATTAAAGACGGTTTCTTTAACAATAACACAATTACGCTTTAACACCGAATGTTCTTGATTTTCACAAGTTTAGTTAGAGCATTTGAACATGTTTACGAAGTGGGGCAGAAAAGTGTCTAGAGAAATCTTATTTAATCCTGAAACACTCTTAAGCGTGAGCTACACTCAAAAAATGCCTATTCAAATTGAATAGGCATCTTATCAGAGGAGCAAAGGATAGGGAAACTATTCAAATATTTGAATAGATTTGTTTCAGAAATGATTTGAATTGTTTCATTTTTGATCCGAATCTAATCAAAATTTGAAGAGATTGCCTATTCAGTGCCCCTTTGAATAGGCATTTTTTAGAGTGTATTGTTGTCTTGTTGACCCCTCTTCCGGGACGGAACCTACACACTAGGCCGGGAAAATAGCTAATTAGAACTGTACAGAATAGTTCCATGCATTCATTACAGTTTTCGTCAGCTTGAAACTTGGACATTTCTACTTTGACCTTGATTTCCGAATCCAGCGGTGCAGTGACGCATTTTTGCGGTTAACCTTAAGAGACTGGGCATCCATCTTTGAAACATTTCGAAGGATTCATTTGTATTTTCACCTATGATGTGACTAGAATCGGATTAAGTGGCTAAATTAGTTCCCAAATGAATCATCAACCATGAAAATCGGTTCATATTTATTGAAGTTATGCACGGAAATAAAATTCAACAATGCCAGACCAGCGTCCGTCGGACTGTGAATATCTGATCTTTGCGGTTGAAAAATCGGCCAAGTCGTGACGCTATCGGCCAAGTCATGACGCCCAGTTTCAAGGGGAGGATTTTTCTAATGTATCGTCTTAATGATAATCATCAGGCGTGAAAAGTAATTGTGGCGAAGAGAGTAGAAATTTTGCATAAGTATATGCTCATGTAACCCGCATCCGTGCCTTTCATAAAAAAATCGTTGGATGCCCAATGAATTTCTGTGGGAATGTAGTAATGACAAACAAAATTTGAGGGTTGGAATGTGCAGAGCGCCCAAAATGTTTGTTTATATGCAAAGGATTCACGTTAAGTTTGATAGTTTGGGATAGAAATAAACGGAAGAACCTAGATGTTGTCACTGCTAGAAGATAGGTGTCCGGACTCCTTGGATCCCTGTGTCGGCATCTTTTACAAGTGAAAAAAGGAAATAACCACCTAGATAGATTATGTCTCCTTCCTGTCGGGGAACCCATTGCGAGGGGTTTACAAAAGAGAACGTTTCACATCATTGGGCTGATGAACAATGTAGTGAAACCAAAATCCATGATTTTTGCTAAAAAGCTGCATGAAGAATCTTTCGTAATTCCTAATAGTCTATCTTGCTCATAGGCGCATTTGAAGAGTTTTCAAAAGGTGAGCGATTGTCTAATTTTTTTTAAGTTGGCAAACGACCATGAAATGAATTTTGCCCTAAAAGTAAATTGCCAGTGCCCTGAAAACGGTTTTGCTCTGAAATTAATCATTTTGTAGCTGAATGATTATTTTACTATTTTACCTTCTTTGCCTTTACATTACACTGTTCTGTTCAAGCATTCTTTATTCTAAAGCATTAATGTTTATTTTAAATTAGATATGACAACATGGCCTTTCGTTAAAAATTAATCAAATCGTAGATCTAATGAAACTCAAGATTTCAATATTGTCCCTTCCAAGTGCGATAATACTACATATTCATGCAAAAAGAAGATTTGAGTCAAATAATTGCTCAATGGAGTGGATTTAGACCGTTTGACGAAGGTTCTTAACATGGTTTATTCAATTACACTCAGAGGCTTTCTCCATTTCTTGCAGGTAAACACACTCGTACACCTGTAGCCTTCAAAGTTAGTAAAATCTAATGAAATGAAATATTAGATTTAAGTCTAGATTATTCCTATCTTTGAAATGTTTATTTTACTGAGAATCCTCTGGCGTTTTACTCAGTAGGATTGGAATATATTGTGTTACTTATTCTTATAATCAGTGAGCTGCCGTAGATACCGTTCAAGCACATGCCCCTCCTTTAAAACCATAGGGTTTGGCCGTAATTGCTTCCTGGTGTAATAGCGTAAATAGGAGTATATGTAATGTGTTATCTGGGTCATTTATTTGATTAGACTAAATTCCTTAATACTAACAAAAGAGGAAAAATTCCACCGAGCAACGTATAAGAATATTTGTCATTTTTTAATTATTAGATGGGACAATTTAAAAGCGCATCTGGTGCCAAAACTTTACATTTTACAAAAAAAAAAAAAAAAACAGTAAAAGTTTCGGTGTAAGGAAGCGAAAACCCCTCCCAAATAGCATGCTACAATTGGAAGAATCTCATTTGAAAAGAAATATTTTTTCTCCATGCACAGACAACTAATCAACTAAAGAACTGGGTAGGATAACATTTACCCAGTGCCCTAATGAAATGTTCATGCACACACAAAATTGTCAAATACTAAAGAGGCAATAAATTTATTAATTTTTGCTTCCAAATATTGAAGAAGTTTGGAATATATTAGTATTTACTTCCCAGCTATACTGTTTCAACTTTGGAGGGAATGTTTTCTATCTTTTTAAAACATTTTACCAGCGGAATGAGTTTAAGTGAAATGTCTTAATAGCTTTAACGAATAATGTTTTTAATTAACCTTTAAACTTATTCCAAAGATTCTATTTCCCTTTGTGTTTTTATGGACTTCATTTTGTTCCTATCTTTTCCATTTTGTCACTTTATGGATAAATATCCCTGAAGTATGTAAAATTGCATTCACAGCCTGTCTATAAATCATGTTACACTGTAGTTTGTTCAAAGTAAGAGTTTTAGCTTTGATATCATGAAATAACGTATTACGATTATTTTTTAGAATAATTGTCGTTGAAAAAATGAAGCTGTTCGTAGGGAAGTCATGCCAGGCAGGGTTACAGTAAGTGACCTTTAAAAGAATTCTCCTACTTGGGAAGCATTCAGAAAAATGATATTTTGTCAAGATCAATGACATCCTTTGATGCATCGAAACAAATCATTTTTGTTTGTCACCAGTAACATTTTGCTCATCGTCAAATGGGTCTTTAAAAGGGGTTACTGGGTTGGTATACCAAATTCATGATTTTTTTTCGCACCTACTGAGCGTTACTCAAATCTAGATGGTAAATGGTCCAACTAAGAGAGTATGAGCGCCTAGCATGCAGCAGAAATGACAATGAGAGTGTAATTATTGCCATTAAAATCATTTATTACAAATTTGCGACCAGACACTTTTTGCCATTAGGTATTAATCATACTTTTTATGCAACCCTTGTCCGCAAATACAATTTCTCACATTTTCGGCTACTATAGGAAGTAATACATGACTAACGAGACTAATTAGAAACATTGTCATGCAATGACTTCAAACTCGTCACAAAATGATCGATAACTCAATGAGCCCCTTGAAAACTTATCACATCGTGTAAATAAGGTTGCAATTTCATGACGTGCATGTCAACTGTGTCATCCTATTAAATGAAAAATACGTTGTAATATGGAGGTTTGAATTGTTACAACAAATCGGTGACTACAAAGTGGATTTAGATCCCCCATCTCAGCATTTCTGAACCAGTGGACTACAGCCACTAGTGGACAACACAATGCAGGCTGGTGGGCCGCTCAGTCAGCCGAAAAAGTAAAAAACAGTTTTATTAAGTTTTATTTCTGCTATTGTTTTAACACTGTTTATCTAATCAGTTACTGACAGAATTTTACAAATATGCGTTGTATTGTGTTGACACTTTTCTCCTTATTTCAATGTATAAATAAAAGAACTTCGTTTTTGAATAAATTATAAAATAATAAAACGCAGGCAATTTTAACGATCAAAAGCAGGCCTCGAATTTTAAAGACTGAGAAACTTTGCCTCATCTCAGATTAGTTAGGGAACAATTCGACTTTAACTTTTGAAGCTCTATGGTTTCATTGCACTAAGATCAGCCGACTAAGATTTAGCCTTGTGCAGCTATACGAATTATCGTAAAATTTGAGAATACTGGAACCTATATCTTCTGTATAAATATACAATGTAAAGACGTCTTTAGTTGCAATCTGTACTCATGATCCTGAAGATCATAATGAAAACCAATGATCATTGAAAGTAAAGGCACTACCCTGCTTGTACTACTTTTTTTGGATTACATCTATATTTTCGGGCTAGAAAATGTATTTTATTTGTCAAAAATGTCCCGTGTTTTGTATTTTCTTCTGCAATGCCCTTCAATATGCATTTTTGAGAACCTAAAGTATAAGTACATTCAAAGTTAGTGCTTATTTTTTACAAATGCATTTGAACAACTTTCACACTACAAACAATATAACATTGAACATAACAAAATAATAAATACGTAACATTTTCAAGATAATAACGACGAAATTTCTCAAAGATTAAATGAAACTATTTTAAAATGTCTTCATTCTGTCAACAAAGTTTTTTTTCTTTGCAATTCAACATCCAAATTAAAATGGAAGTTACAGTAAAAGGTAGACGCGTCAGGGACTGTGATATCAAAATTACAGGTGAAAATATAATGTTTAGCACAGAAAATGAGGAAATTAATAGGGTGATTAATATTGGCAAAACGACCAAAGCAGTTATCTGCGGCACAGAAATTATAACCATATCTGCTACAATTATGTGTTTCTTTTTCCAAAATTTTCTAACCTAATTACACTCGTAAGATAAATGTTAGAGGTTTTCCTCTTCCGTGAAGCAGAAGAATACAAGGATCAGACAACCTTATTTTGAAAAGCAAATGGTTAACTTCAAGAGTTCTGTGTAAAAATTGCACTTACAAATATATAAATCACTGTCATGCTGCAAACGGTCTTAAATGGTAAAGAAAAATAAAATGCCCATTGACATTATTTGAAAAATTACCTTGATTCCATCTGGCTCTCGCATTACTGGGTATTTTTCTACTAAATTTCGATAAATAAATCGAGAAATTTTGGGACTGTTTAAGGAAGATATACACATGTTATCACTTTGACCAACAGTAGACGAATCGGACCTCGTATAAGTCACCAATCTTTTCTAAAAGCTTTTAAAATACCAAAATAAAGTGTAAATGGAAAGTGATTCACATTAAATGTGTCCTAAAAATCACTTTAAAATTGATAGGCATCAGATCTGTAAGAATTTCTAATATACACAACATTTTGATCACAGAGGCCTTGATGGAAAAAATTCTTACCATCAATTTTTATGAAAGCATTTTTTAGGAAAATCTATTTCTAAATGCCTTCTGTGAGAGAATGGGAATGGAAATTCCCCCAGGCCTCGCAAATTTATTCACCAATCAGATGACCTATTTTGGAAATGACTTTTTATTAATAGTACATTTTAACAAAAAAGAACCGCCAAAAGGCCGAAGGTGAATATCATTACACATTTCCATTGGCAATCTCTGTCACCAATGTAACTTTTGGGTAGCTGCGTTTAAATGCCTAAATAAAAGATAGTAAATCAACCATATTGATATCACCCGAAGCAATGGGTTTCTTAAAACACTTAACTTATCAATCTTACTATTTCATGGAAAACTGTATAAACACTCATTTACTTGTAGCAAAAAATCAGGAGGCCGATTATTTAAGACTGTAAAAAAAAATACTAACTGAAAAGTAGCAATCTTATTAATCACAGTATTTTTTTACAAAAGTGTGAGATCTCTAGAAGACCATTGATTAAGCAGCTTTTTAAATGTGATAATTTTAGTAAAAAAAGTTGGCCTGAAAAAGTCATCCTCGTGGTAAAAAAAGAGAAATGCCAAGATATTTTATTGGACATAGTGGACTGGGAAAACTAAGAGTCACAAAAGTTCTGTAGCGGAGTATTTCCCAGTGGGAAAAAAGATTATTCAAAATTAAAATCTTAGTCCCGAAGCAGGAGAGAAAGCGTTCAGTAAATGAATTGAAAGACCCGTCAGAAATCAAAACCGCGTTATCTGCGTACTGGTTGATTCTTATACCTGTCCCTGAAATATTCATACACTGAATTCAATGAGCATTCTTAATCATGGTAGTAAAAACTCTGTATGAAGAATGAACAAGTAAGGGCTAGGAGGATGGCCTTAACGCACACCCCGTGATATTTGAAAGTACTAAGACAGATGGCCTTTGTTAGATACACAGCAGAATGAATTCCTGTAATAGGTATGAATCCATGTAATAAAACCGGGGCCAAAGTTGAAATAGTCCAGAGGGTGTGTGATAAAATTCCATTTACGACAGTCAAAGACCTTTTCAAAATTTGAACAAATTAAGGCATCATAAATATTTTGGATATGACAATGGTCAATTAGGTCGATAAACAATCTCATATTCTCACCGTCACTTTAAAGGTCCTCTCACTACATTTTATAAATCTTAAACGAAGGTATAAAAACCAATAATTCTGACATGCTGGCACGATTTTTTGTGTGAAGCAAACCCCTTTTCGTAACCTTTAAAGGTCGCATATTAACAACGATGATGTATAATCTTTTTTTAATGGTAATCACTTTGTGAATGCAAAACGCACAGTGGATCAAGTGTATATATGGGAAGATCCTTTTAGTCTGAATGGGTGCCGTGAAGCCGTCTTTTCAATGAATCTTTATAAAACACCGGGGTTAGACGGCTTACCAGTCGAATTCTATGGAACTTTCTGGGGGGGATATTGTTGTTCAATCTCCAAATGCTGCTTTTCTGATGAACAAGTTTGAGCTGTTACTTTCTTGATTTTCAAGCCTTCAAAAGTCCCAAATTACTTTAAAAATGAAGACCGATTGCTGCCTTAAATGCTTATTACAAAACTGGCACAAAATGTCTGGCCAACCGTCTGAACAAGGTACTTCCTTATTCAAAAACTAATAAGCAAACTGGTTATTTTAAAGGGAACGTTAGTGCTTAATGATGACGAACATTTTCATATTGTAGAGCACCGTGTTCTCATAGGTAACAACCTTTCAGAATCAGAAAAATGTCCACAGAGGGACTGGCCTTTGTGGCGACGTGGCGATCACCACCAGAACCACTTGGCCCTAGAGCCGTTTAATACCGGTTGTTAAAAGAAATACACTTTACCTAGACAGGCCACAACCGGTACATTCTCTGCTGACACGACCGTTTCTAACATCCAGTCCGCCCATGGAAATTACCATAGGAAAAATATAACTGATGTTCTTTTAAGGAAGATGAGAAGTGTGGCCCTTTCGTACTTAGTGCACTCGTGGCAAGAAACGAAACCTCAATGGAAGCACTTTCGAGATTAAGTCTGCCGAAATTTCACAAGTTTGATCAATTATCTGTTCACCTAAAAGCAGTAATCTACTTACGTGTCATTATTGAGAGACGACAAATCCATCTAGCCACTTAATGATAGCATGCTATCTCGTAAGCATCAATATATAACAGAAGTAAAATACTCTTAAACTCCAGTGACAATAATTGTAATGCCCAACAGTCTAATGAAAGAGAAAGGCTGACATAATTCTCATCCATTTCTTATCACCCCTCAAAAATTAGAAACTCCAGAAATTACTTTTGAATAGAGAATGAAGGTATATCAATGTTCATCCTTGAGGTACATCTTGTTTTAGATTTTTGAAATGTCTGCTCCGCTCTGGGATGTAGTTGAATGCGGTTCAAACAAGGAAATTAAAGTAAAGGAGAATGGGGTCTGGCGATGTAGATAAAGCAACTCACTTGGCTCTCTGTACGTCAACAAAGACATAATTAAACTACATAATAATATACTACATTACGTCGGTGGTTCTGCCCCAATTATTGACAGAGACTTGAACTACAATTTTTGAAGTTAGGAGTATAAAATAGTACGTCAAAAGGCAAAATGACTAATTCTGTAATGAAAAGTACTCATGATACTTCGAAAAACTGACAAAACGACTTTAAACATCTGAAGTTTAATGAAAACTGAATACTGTACGTATGGAGACACATTAATCATCAAGTTTTTTGCCGTACAGCGAAAGCGCTCTCTGTATTTTCGTGGCTTCAATGGTGAAATACACAGCGACGCACTGTGTCAGCGTTCTCCCTTTCTTTATTATCGGTGTGAAAATGATCTTACCGACTACCTACATGAAAAGAGGAATGATAAGTATACAAATATTATTAAAAGCTTCTGTGCATGTCAGAACAGGAATATCAAACAACATTTACCTACGAATAAGTTTTTGCAAATCCTAATAACAAGGATTCTTTCCTTATGGCCCAGCCATAAGGACAGGAATATTTTGTTCATAAAAAGGGTTTTTCGAATCACCACTACATCCATAGTTCTTTCAAAATCCCATCGACTTTCTCTTCCCACAAAGAACTCTGCAATGTGAGTTCACATAGGTTAAAAATATCCTTGGGTTTATACTTTTAACTTTTAATTCTATTGATGTCATCAATTCCTATCACTATCTTTTCTTTGATTCGATTGATTTTTAAATCTTGGCGAATTCCATTCCTCTTAATCTTTTTAACAACCTCGTCCTAGTTTATGCTGAGATTTTACCTTCATAAATTACGTGCCTAAATAAAACAAGTAGCATACCTACAATTAGTGAAAGTCCGTTTATTTATTTAAGCTCTTCTTGTCTTAGATAAGAAAAAAGGTAATATAAAGGTTAAATGTCCGCAAAGCAGTGAAATTAACCTCAACGCTGAACTAAATCTGAAACCTCTTCTGAATGTAATAATTATAATACACTGAATGGGAACGGTGTTGCTGCCATATTATCTGAATAGTATTGAGGATCGATATTGTACAAAAAATACGAACTTATTCCATTCAAGGAGCGGAAAAACAAATTTAAAGGCAGCGTGTTGTCATTTTTTTGCGTTTTGCGGGAAACTTATCGAAACTTCAGCAGCTTTGCAGTCTGGATATCATTTAAAATTAATGTTAAATTGATCGTCTTCAATTAGAAGGACAGCTTGATGTGCTTAGAGGGATTCAATATGTTGAAAAGGGACGGAATAACTCGGAATGTAATTATATCACAGTTTGTCGGACAAAATGACCGTGGTGTCTCCTAGACTCTGTAAAAATAATAAAAACATCACGCGCAATTCCTTAATAATTTATGGAAAACTTCATTAATGCATTCTACACTAGAATAGTGTGCTTTAGAGTGAATTGCTATTTCCAGTCTTCTATTGACTTTTCTCTCTTCAGTAGGTTTAGAGACTAAGAAATTTTTGGAATAGTTTATTGTAAACAATGCAAAAGCCTTTATCAAGATTGATGAAAAGTACACAAAACTTCAGCTGATTGCAGGGCCTATTGCAGAAAATCGCCATTTCTGTGATGTACAACGGGGTTTTCCATGCATTAAGTGAAACACCCAGATTAACCCTGATTGTTGGCATAATGCCACGAAACTTACAGTTCGTTTGGTATTTCTATTACAACCGTTTCTTTCCTTGTTCTTAAAGAAGATGTTAGTTACCATTTCTTCAGGTGACAATAGTAAAAAAAAATCCTGTACACACATGCACTACTCGTGTATTTGACTTATGTAGAAAGATATGACATAAAGGGTAAACAGAAAGATTTCACTCGCAAGTATAAAACTATTATGCAATTCGGAATCACTACACGCATGGGCCTTCAAAAAAGAAGGCACCGGCAGGCTAAATACACTGAACTTAACCGTCGTTTTTGTTTACGAAAAATTTCGTAAACGGTGTTATGAGTGATGAAGATACTTAACTTCCGTTTCATCTCACAACTTGATCAAACTTGGTGTCTGACGTCATTAATATGGGTACACCTGATTTTTTCCAAAGTCGGGAAACTTTCGGAATATCGTTTCTATTGTATGATATTTCTTTAACAATGTGCAATGAAATGGACAGTTCTCAGAAACCTTTAAATATGACTTTCATGATATTGGAATACAACAAAAGCTTATTTGTCATTTACATATCTTAAAAGCTTTTCTCATATTCGTATTTGCATAGCAGCGTAAGGCAACTGCATAATTAAAGCTCGTTTGTACTAACATTGCTATATATGATATATATATATACATATAATATAAATATCAGTATATATATATATATATATTTATATGTAAATTTAAAACGTGTGTATAGCAACTGTGCAATCTCTTGTATTGTTGGTCAGTGTTAGCAGGGAGATGCCTGTATGAGGGCAGCTCCCTATCTTTCCACAAACAGTGGAGAATACAACAGAGAGACTTCAGGTAAACATTTCTAAGGGATGTCAACTTTTGATATAGTGAGGGATTTAAGCTCTTCGGACTGTTTTAGGTATGACAGTAACGTTATTCTTTGCTTTTCTTACTTAACAATTCACGCTGACAGGTTTGACATTGGCCTTACCTCTTATGATGAAGTTAAGGAATTGTTTTGCTACCAGATAACGTTTTAAACGCTTGATTGGGTCAACGCTGTTATCTCCTTTTTTCTGAACAAAATTCACAGAGTAAAAACACATATTTGGTATTCGATCTTATGAAGTAGTTTATTACCATCAAAATGACTTTTAATGTTTTATTTTGGTTCATTCAATTTACGTACGCATGAAAGATGACAATGAGTGAAAGACATATAAGAACAGTACATACAGTGTGGAAAAAATGGAGGAGCAAAGCTTTTTTAAGGCCAGTTTTTCTAAAGAGAGGGAGTAAAGAATATAGTAAGAACATTAAAATAAATGAATATGTGAGGCTTTAGGATTGGAATAGAGAGGAATAAATGGAAGATGTATTCAGACGGATAGTATTATCTAAACTGCAAGATTTTCTATTTAAGAGATAGTATTAAATGCTTTTTAAGCCTGGTAAGAGAAGGGAGATACTTCACAGTGGGATCTAGAGTCCTGCAAAACCTTGTACCAGAAATTTTGACATTTTCTACTGAGCTCTGTAAATGGATAATCAATACAGACGGCAGGTGAATGCCCGGTACAATGGTTGTGGAAATAATTATTCAACATGAAAAATAAGTGAAAGCTAAGTATTAACAAGACTTTAAAATATTGAAAGTGAAAGGTTGCAAGTGGCAAAGATGTCTAATTTTAAAAAGCACACCAACTGTATTTGCAACCTAGTTACAAATATTTTCAATATGAGCTTTTCAACTTAAATGCTAGTCAGGATAAACTCAAAAAAGAACTTTAAAATAGCAGTTTCATTTATTGCAGATATATTTTACACAGGATTAGGTTTCCATGCAACTGAATGAGGAGAGTGAAAGATAAACTCTATGTTGTTAATATTAAATAAGCTACAAAGGGTGCTATGTTTAAAGAGAATGCTGGTATCGTCAGCAAACGGATTAAGTTAAAAACTTTCGAAGACCTAGGTGCGTGATAAATAGGAGAGGACCCAGATAGATCCACCACAAGAGACCGTTTGACACATAGAGGTATGGCTGTAGATCAGGGCCCATTGCCAGGGAGAGGAAAGACAACATCTCAATTATTTCCAGTACTGTTCCCAATCAATCAATCAATCAATCAATCAATAAATCGATCGATCGATCAATTAATCAATCAATCAATCAATCTATTCTTCCAACTTTTACAACTTTTATTGCTTATGACCGAGTAAACAAATAATGGTAATGTTTGAGTAGATTCTTGAAACCACTAACAGACCTTGCATTTTGGGTTCAGGCAGATTGTTCCAACTACCAGGGGCATAACATGAGAAGGACTGGTCAGCCAAGTAGAGTGCTGGATTCTTTGCTCAATGAAAGAGGGTACTCCTGATGTTGTAGCAAGGAGGCTGACGGAATTGAGAATTAGGACTAGGAATTTGTAGTCAATACGTTGCTTGATAGGGAATCAGTGCTGATGAATGATGCCATTTGTGATATAGTTGAATTTTTGCTTCCTAATGAGTAGGCGTGCAACAGTACGTCAAATATTTAAGCGGTGTGTTAGAAGGGACTCAATTATCCCAACAATTAGTTTTAGTTATTTTAACTACTTATGCTGACATGTACTCATACCACGGTCAAAAATGAAACCGAGAATTTTTAACAGTATGATTTTGTAAGGGGAAATCAACACAAGCAATGTCACAGATAAAATGTTGAACTTAGAACGTTAGAAACGAAAACTAAAAACTAGAACTTTAGTTTTTTTAGTGTTTGGTTCCAAGAAATTATTCCACATCTATTTTGAACTACTGAGACATACTGAGACACATGCAAGTGTTGAAATAGCAAGGGTAAAAACATCAGTTGATGTAGGGTAGATAAATACCAATATCTTAGTATGATTAACGTCTATTTAAAGCTCCACGCTAAGCCTGCGAATGATAGGGCCAATGGGAAATGTATACATAAAACAGGAGCCGTCTAGGAACTGATCCCTGAGACACCCAATAGCGAAGGGCTCAATGGTCCAAGAAAGTTTCATTTATTGATGCACGTTAGATGCGGTGAGGGAGATATAATTGGAACCATTTCAAAGGAATGTTAACAATACCACAGTATGGTCAATGGTATCGGTACGATACCATTGGTAATGGTACGAGTATGGTGACAACTGTCCTCTCCATGGCCATGTGTTTGGGGACTCTGATTAATACTGTCTCAGTACTATGAAAATATTTGTAAGCAGATTGTTTGGTTCTTGATGATTTGTCTCTTGCACAGAAAAATAATCAGGCAACTGCTTTGCCACAACTCGCTTTAGCATCTTGAATAAAAAGGAGGTTGCTGACATGGCGATAGTTTCAAAGAACGTTTTGGTCCAAGAAAGTTTTCTTGAGAAGAGAGATAATGACAGTAGATTTTAATGTATTTGGAACGAAAACTTCCACAAGAGACAAGTCCATTATGGCATTGATTGGTACAATAATAGCTTCCAAGAGTTGTTTGAACTTCAACCATGAAGGCAGTGCATCAAGGAGCCCTTTTTATGATTTCTGCCTCATCATCAGTAGAGAATGTATTGAAATCTGTCCAAGATAGTACGTTTTTACCTTTATACCAGAGGGATTTAACTAACTTCGTAGAATTTCATGGTTGAAAAAAATCAAACTTTTTGATAAGTCTACACACTAGACACTAACAGAAAATTCCTTAATATCAAAACCTCTGTTTATGAAATCAGTTACATCTAAACCAGCACGTAACTTGAGGGATCTTTGAGAAAACCAAGTTGGGCACTATCCCAAAATTTTTAGAAAGGAATGTACAAATTTTGGAAAAAAGAAATCTTTCACGTACCTTCGATAGGTAAGGCAAAGCAGACATAGGTATGTAAATGTGACAAATTACAAATGTCACTAGCTTAAAGTATGGGAGTAACCTTACAAATTTAAGCAGAATCAGAAGGGTACCACCGTCCTTACCAGTACTAAGAGAAAGAATGAAGACATAACTCCTGTAATAATGTCGTTTAATTGTGACACGGATTTGAATATACGAGCAAATATACTACAAACACCTGACACAGAGTTACTTATATAAGATTGTTACTAACAGTAATAACTTCTGGGGAATTCGTAAGATGTAAGAAAAGCGAATCGGGAAAACAACCGGTGCAAAAATCGGTGGAGCTGTTGTTTCCTCTTTGAATGTTCCCAGCTAGTAAGGGTCAACACAAGTAAATCAAAACTACAGTAACAATTGTTTCCCGAAATAGTGTACTGTTTGAAACATGTTTGAAATATTGTAGAATAATTGAGACAAACTGAAAAATATGTAGAAATAGCTGTTAAGTTGCTGCTTTGACTGTGTGAAATTCCGTTTCTAGTCTATGAAACATACGTATTTACTATTTTCGCAATTATACTGCAAGCGGATGTGTGTCACTATATCCGGGTCTAGTCTCGGTTAATAAACAAAGCACCCTTTTGAACTTGTGCATTGTCACCGGATATGATGTACGTTGTAAGATTCGTGAAAGGGGTTACCTTCATTTCATACAAGGTGGGTGTATGCAACATTCTTTTAAGGGAGCCAAAAAAAAAAAAAAACTGTGAGGCGAAACAAAATAGTGTGTTTTCTGTACACTATCTACTTTACGGGAAGGTAGGATATTTCCAAAACGGTATGACATTTGAAATTTGGGTAGCCTATTAAATTGCAAGACATTCAAGTATTTAAAAAAGATAGATTCAAGCACTAAAATTTCATTCAACTTGTCGGAAGTATTTTAGCATCGTAAAACACCTCCAACCAATGTCACATGGAGCTCTGGTTTTTCGACTATAAGGTAAGGCATTTTGAATAGTGTAGGAGATTTCCAAACGTTATAAAAATGTATGATGTTTAGGCATGTTACAATAATTAAGCTAAAAATACTCTTAATAATCCCATAACACATCAGATAGCCATGTAACTCATTGGCATGACAAATGTCGTTGGCCCTTATCACAGGAAAACAATTTATAGAGCAATAATAATTGTTGTTCCGAATTGCTTGGAGTTGCTAACTTTGTGATCCGCTTGGTAGCCTTTTCGACTTTGCAATCCGCCGTCCCCTTTAAGTTTCACACCATTCACGCATAAGTCGATATGAGCAGGAGGACCCACTGTCACTTAATCACTCAAGCATACGCTAAAACTACACAAAATGTTCTCAAAACTGCAATTTTAAGGCGCGCTTCGCTCGCATCTGTCCGTTGAACTGTATGAAGGACTGCTATATTGGAAGATGTAATCCACAACTATTGTTTCAACCTTTATTTTAAAAAAGCTATGAGACTACTGCGGCCTTGAGTCCTCCTCCTTCGATACAATTCCACATCGATTATCTTTTAGTCAGATCTTATGTTCGAAAACTAAAATATGTTTTTTTCATTGCCATTTTCAACGCGGATCCAGTAAATATGAGGATTATTAAATAGGTTTACTCTCATAGGCTAGCGTCTGTTTGTTTAGATACCGGTGCCTTCAGATTTGCATGTCGAAGCTTTACTCTCCCGTATCCTTGCCGAGGTGCAGCCAAGCACCACACCAGGTATCTTACAGTGGTGATACCTCCGAAAGGAGTAAAAGGACTTGCACAAAAGTCTCATAGATGTGCAAAACCATTACTTTCTGGTCACTTTGCGCGTTCACCAGAGGTGGTCTCAGCAGGAGCTGGCCACCCGTATGTATTTGTTGATGAATAAAAGCAGAAACATATATATATATATATATATATATATATATATATATATATCGGTTATAATTATAATTTCGAGGCACCCAAAGCCTACTGAACAGCGTAATAGGGGGCTTCTTTTCCACATTTTGTCCTCTAGCCCCGGATCTGCAGCCGTCGGATGTACATTGGTTGCTCCATTTAAGGGCTTCCTCTCAGCGGCAAACGTGGAAGGTAATTTTCTCAATTAATTTTTATTGGGTAGCATGAGTTGATTAATGCTTAGGCCCAGTGCAAACATTAAGATGATCCGCTGTTCCCATTTACCTCCCAACATTGAAATCGTTAGTGCGAGTAAGGATAACACAATGGTCAAATTGTTATTTCTGTTTTTGTGGCCTGTTTAAGTGGGGTGCATAACGTTTGGAAAACAGACAACTGCTTCATTCTAATGGTCACATTTCTTAAAATACCCCAGAGCCTCCGCATGGGCTGCACCCCCTAGACAAGCGATGGAGTGTTGTCCCTGGACTCCACGGGGGGCCCTAGTGTGGGCCCCTGTAACCTAACACCCACAGGGGAGCGCTGCGTCTTTTAGATGCAAACGGTAACTCTCAGTCCTTCATTTTGGTGTTCACCTCCGGCGGACCGCTTGGCCCCCAGTGCCCCCACTGTGACAAATCTGGCAACGTCACCGCGTAATGACATGGTATTTTTGGTTATTACTCCTCAAGTGTATCTTAAATACATCTTTGTTAAACTTATAAATAGCCATAATTATAGCACATCTTAACTCAAATTAAATAGGGCCTATAGTCTTAAAAAAAAACCGTTTTAACAGATCGATATAAGAGTGTATCTCTCTTCTTATACTGATCAAGTGTTTTTTTATACCTGAATGAAGACGTCATTTCCATGTAAATGACAAAATTTAATTGAAGATGCCTTGATCTCTTAGCCCAAATATTTGAATCGAATAAGGTAAAATTTAGAAACACACTTTCAAAAATTACGTTGTAGGCTATTTAAGAAATCCAGTGTTATCCGTTCGTTTTAGGCCACCATACACACCAACGTCAGCATTTAACCTATAAAATAGAATAACATCAGCGAAGGTACACTCATATAAAAAATACCTAATAAACTATCTCCATTCTTTCTTCTTTTTCCTTATTCAGTAATTTTATGGTACTGCACTGCACGTATTCATGCTAATGACTCGTCAGCATTTTAAAAGCTCTAAAGGACACAGAGATCTACTTTTTTGGCATAAATAAGATTAAATCATGCTTGATAACAAACATAGCCTTGACTTTGCTTGAAGTCTTACTTTATCCTTCAAATTGTTCATGCATTCATGCACCGCTGCTCTAAATACTTCCATCAAGTAAATTTAGCTTGTAAAACTTGAATATTGCTATAAAAGTTATTTGAAAATTTCAAGTGAAAATTACCGGACTGCAATATAAAATATGTGGATTTCCTTGCCGAGTATATAATCATTAGGTCTTTACATATGTGTCCTTTAGAACAGTTCAGTCTGTTATCAACTTTGTAAATATCTTTTAAAATGGAAATCAAAACCAAAAACGTTTCCTTCATTCTAGTGGAAAGTCATCTTTTTCTTAAGTGGCCAAATCATCTGAACACCTCATGAAGCCGTTTTAAGACTGAAATCCTTCAACTTATTTTGTAGCAGATGTAGTCAAATCTCTGTTGTGGATTTTAGAAAGTAGTTCATGTGTGAACCCCCGGACAGCCACTTCACCCAACATCTAACTGACCCAAACACACGCAGTAACGAAAGAAATTCAATAAAAGCTAACGTGGCATGGAATTGTTAACCGTGGAGAAAATTGTAACGATTATTCACGTATACAAGAATACTTGCCTATTGCGGTGAAATGGCTTCTGAAATGCATCGAAGATTTATGGATGTACATGCAGGTTATTCACCTGTACTCTTCGGTGTTTCATAATAAGAACATCTCAAGAAGAATTCATTTCTCTGACCAAAGTGCAATGCTGTCTTGTATTCCTCACATGTGTCCTTGGTGATAGAGAAAGAAGTAGTAAAGCATGAATAAAGGAGAGTCATCCATATGATTCTTCTAATTTACATTTACTATGCCGATACCTTTCATCTCGATAAAAGTTGTGCTTTTGGCTCCTTCGTTTAGGTTTGTAGTACATAGTTGTTCCTTTCTTTTCTAGAATGTAACCTTTGGAGAAACTCGTAAAGGATCTTTACAAACTTGGTCCTTGGAAGATAAAGTACCATCAGAAAATATTGCCAACATCTCTTTAAATCCATGGTGATAGAAGGTAGGCTATACTTCTCCCACGTGATGTAAGTTGTCTAGTGGTTTGGCCCGTGTCTCAATAAATGTCTCGAAAGACTTCAGCAAAGCTTTCATTATACCATGTACACTACGAAACCGGTATATATCACTTTTCGTGGAGAAATATTAGTGAGAATAAAACATACCTCGTCCTTGTTCCGCAATGTACAGAACTGTCTACATTGTCTGGAGTGTTTTTAGTTTGCTGCTGGGGATTTCAACAAAATGAGTAAGATTCATTCAGATGCTTTTTCAATAATTTACTAGTTCCCAAAATAAACTTCCTGAAGAATGTTTAAATTTTTTTTGTAAGATACGAAGCCTTTGAATAGCCCGTTAACAACTCCATTTCGACACTTTGGTACGTAGCAGTGGCAAAGCTAAGTAGAGGGTAGGGGCTTAGAGGGCTTGCGGACCACAAACTCTGGGCTCTCAGCCCAACCATAAATTTCAAGACTGAAAATATAGTTTTAGTAATTGAAGCTCCTCTAAAAGGTATCCCTTACCATCACAAATTATGAGACATTCTCTGGCTACTCTACAGGTAGTTAAAAAAGGAAGTAAATCGCTTTTATGGCACACTTATAATGATGTAACCCTGAAGTGTCATAGAAATGGCTCTAAATTTTAGAACCGTAAATTACTGCTATCAGATCAAAGGCTGCACTGGAAACTTTCATCTTTACTCAAAATCATGGCCAAAGTGTGAAGAATGCGGTTATGTTGAAACAAAGCGTCTAGGAGGACAAAAACCAAACGTGTTTGCAAACCCATTTGTCGGTATTCGATTCAACTGAATCTAAAGTTGAACTTTTTGCCGAGATTGTGCAACCAAATTTGCAAAGAGTCCGTCATCTTTCTGAAGCATGCAAGTTAATTGGAGTATCGAGTTCGATGAGCCTGTTTCCTTCATCCAAAACCTGTCGAGAATATAGGAAAGTAGCGACTGCGAGTAAAATATGCGGTTTCATGTCATCATTACTACACTTCTTTCAGACACTTATTTGAGGACGCAACGTGGCCACACATGAGGGATGAAACTGGCAACAAATTTCCAACCAGTGCTGGCCAATTTATTCCTTTAGCTCAAACTTGAAAGATTCTCAGTGTAGTAAGTCGGTTCTGATGGTGCTCTGGTGCTGCATTATGAGTTTCCCAACGCATTTCGACACAGCGTGGAATCAAACCCTCAAACTATCACATCTAAACAGGTATTAAACCGGTCAAGAGAAAGAGTATTATGGTAAACGTCTTTACCCAATTTGATAACAATAACAAACTTACCATAATTCTGTCCGACTTAATGACTGTTGCCAGACGATGGGCAATGGAAATAGCTGAGCAATTCATAAACAGGTCATGAATTGTGCGCTGGTTAAGTAGGCAGGGCCGTAGCTAGGGTCATATGTTTAGGGGGTGTGAGGGTCCCCATTTCCGACTGGCTGGATGCTTTTTGCAACTGAGCGCAGCATGTATAGTGTACTTTTTAAGCAACCTGCGTTTTTTGTATACATCAGTGGGGATCCTTCCTTTGTCTCTACATAAAGGTGCCGTCCTGGGGGAGGGGTCTAAGGGGAGGGGGTGTCCCTCCCCTTTTAGAAATTTAAATTAGTGCAAGGTTGCTTAGATGCAAAACTGGTGCTATCTTTAGGACACTTTTTGAGCTGCTCATATCCGGCCGGGTGGAACTGAAAAATATTGGGGGCGGCTAAGCGGAGCGCCACCACTGGTTGGCGCGGAGCGTACAAGAAAATTTTTGGCTTTACCCTCCAGATGGCCGGAAACGCAACTTCCCTAGTGTTTTAAGCTGCATGTACCCAGCCTTAAAATATGGATCTCATGTCTGCAATTTCTGAATCAATGAAAAAAAAAAACAATCTATTAGAAATGTTTATATCTGTTTCTAAGTGGAGTGCCACCATCAGTTGGTGCGGAGCGTACAAGAAAATGTTTGCCTTTACCCATGTACCCAGCGTTGAAATATGGATCTCATGTCTGCACTTGGCAAATATGAGGGGGGGGGGCTAAACATACCTTTATCCCCCCAATTTTTTTATTGGGGTCTGGGCTCCCCAAGCCTCCCGGGTCCGCCGCCACTAGCTCATATATGGCTGAAAAATGTTCATAATTTGGCGGATTCAGCAGCAGTACGGATTTTTCCTTTGTCACGACGTAAAGAACCGTCCTGGGGGAGCAGTCTTTGAGAAATTTTTATTAATTTCAGGTTGCCTAGATGCAAAATGGTGCTTTGTTTGGGATATTTTTTGAGCTGCTCATATATGGCTGGGAAATGTGGATAATTTATAGTGAATTCTAATTTCTGGTTAGGTGAAAGAAGAGACTGAGTTGTCGTAGAGAAAAATACGTTGTCAACAAACCTCTTGGCCTCTTTACTGTCGCAAAAATACGTGCGTGGAGTCAACAGAAACATTCTTGGACTATTACGAAGACTATCCTTTCCTTCATTGTGCACTATAAAAGGGTATCTAAGGCTGGCAGATACCTGGAAGCTCTGGATCAATCAAATTAATTTGGGGAAAGACATGATGCTTCTTACCTGTCTTCCACATGATAATATTAAGTATAACGCCAAGCACTTTACATCTATTGAATTTTTACTAATTTTGAACGAAAACTCCAGACGAATGGCTTCCAGTCTGATAGATATAGCAAAAAGAATGAAGGACTAAAAAGCGCATTTCAAAGTGCTTTTTGTGTCGTAAGTGTATTAACAATCCCCATCTATTCTTTACCGATAATGGCTACGCGCGAAGCGCTCAGCATTTTTTTTTTTGAAAAATGTATAACGTCAAATGCGTACTTTCAACCTTCCAAAGAATGCTAGGCCCTACAGATGTTTGGAGATGCATCTCTGTTTTTCCGAAAGTGTTGTGATCGGAATAGTTCCATGTATAATTACCTTAATAATGGTAATGAGATGAAGTGCAAACCGTGACACATGCGCGCGAAGCCCGCCGAAACTTTTCATTAACTAAGATGTCAAAGGACAGTTTTAATTCGATTTTACGTGAAGCAAATGTTTGGTATTATTCTCACTTGATCTAGTTGGAAAATAGATACAAAGTTGACATAGGCTCAGTCGGAAAAATAATTTAGACCAGTGCTAGACTGAGGAATCAAAAATTCCAACTGGTATTTCAGATTTTCCGACTACCGTCGCTCTGACGAGCCTTGGGGTGGGACACCCACACCCCCGGTCGCGACGGCCCTGTTCGTAGGTCCGTTCTGTAAATACAATTAATCAGCACAAACAAATATAAATATCAGTAATTTCGAGAGCAGGTGGAATGAAACTATCCAGTCTTGACTTGAGTTTGTCGAAACTGTTTCAACAGAGTTGAAAACTCAAATAAACTTTCGTTATTTACATTTATGTCGTTTACATTGTCAAACGAGTCACTCATAATCAATGTTTGCCGTCGCTTCGTCAATAACCACAATTTTATTTTTCTGAAGAAGCGTTCACGCTAGGCACAACAGTTGTTTTCCACCCACACTGAAATTATTCCCACCAGCTGATACCATTATTTCCAGTCCCAGACGATTAGACTGAACCTTTTCTAAAAGATGAACCTGTGCAAATGAATAATTGTCAAGCAAGAGAAGCTCAGATGTAACAAAAGTTGACTTTTACACATTAAAACTCATCTCAAGTAGCATCTGAGCAATTATACGTAGGTACACATCATATCCAATCAAATAGAAGAAAGAAATCGCCTGTGCCAACGCACTCCATGAACAGATAGACTCTGGGATAACTTACGTTTTCTCTGAAGTTGGAGGCGTCCTTACGTAAGTTGTGGTATGTGGAAGGCTTGCTTTTCTTTTAGGCTCAAAGGATGCAAAAGGGGGACCCTTGTTGTCACAAATACTAGCAGTAACAACTAACCACCTCAAAATGAAATAAAAAATAAAGAAGGTAAATTCAAAGCACATGGTTTAAGCTACATGAACCATTCTACCATTCTCTCTGGACAATGACATGTCAGATTAATGAAATCTAGATTGTAGAGGGAGTGCCTGTACAAGGAGACAGCACAGGTTTTAAAACTATTCAAGGGTACAACGTAGAATGCATTTTAACGGTCGAAAAGCTGTTGTATTGTCTTCAGCAGTACTGACTCTGCCAATTCAAGTGATAGGCTTATATATCTATGTAACAATTCCAAATAAAATTATCCAAAAATTATGCCATGCCTCACAAAAATGACATTTAGAGAGTTCACCGAAAAATGTACGTTCGAAGACGGAAGTGCATTTAAGTTTGCACTGATGGATGAAGGGACAAGCTCTTTATGTCAAAATAATAAAAACGTTTGTAAAGAATTTGTTAACACAAAAGAAATTCAAGACAAAGAACTTTGGTAGACAAAGAGGGAGAAAAATGCAATTCAAGGGTACAACGTAGAATGCATTTTAACGGTCGAAAAGCTGTTGTATTGTCTTCAGCAGTACTGACTCTGCCAATTCAAGTGATAGGCTTATATATCTATGTAACAATTCCAAATAAAATTATCCAAAAATTATGCCATGCCTCACAAAAATGACATTTAGAGAGTTCACCGAAAAATGTACGTTCGAAGACGGAAGTGCATTTAAGTTTGCACTGATGGATGAAGGGACAAGCTCTTTATGTCAAAATAATAAAAACGTTTGTAAAGAATTTGTTAACACAAAAGAAATTCAAAGACAAAGAACTTTGGTAGACAAAGAGGGAGAAAAATGCCTTACTGTATAAATGATACTGTATTCTGTTTCTGTCTTATGCATTTAGTTGCAGGATCTTTGTGTGTAGTCAAGGTACAAAATTTAATTACAAATGGTGGAAGAGTGTAGATGGATATAGCTTTCAAAAAAATTACTTAGCTTTTGTGATGTTTTGGTGTGGTGACAGATTTGGGTGCTATGTGCAGATTGGACGCCAGGTTGTAAATAAGTTACGGTTTAACTTTGAACAAACAAGTTTTCAGAGTATTTAATTTTGGTGGTATGCGACAGAATTTTGATGAAGAGGACAAGGACGGTTGTAAGACGAGTATGACGCAGCACTTTATGAAGCAGAAGGACAAACCTGGCAAATGGATCACGCTAAAGAACTGCACGTGAGATGGACGCAAACCTAACAATCGTCGGTAACAGTACTATTGATTGTTTGTGAATTAATCAATGACATTATTTGACCAGTCGTGCCACACCCAAAGGCGGGAGATGTGGCAGGGGCATGGGAAATTTCCATTCCTTCCGAAGCCTTATTCAATATAGTGAGCATGTTAATTTGGGTAATATCCGACGGGAATTCCTTGCCCTGACGTTTTGCCTTCTGTTGTTCTCAGGGATTCACAAATTCTCCAACAGGACACGCGAGTTTTGGAACGCTTTACGCGATTTAGGAGTTACTAAGCTTTTCTCTAATGAATTAATTTCATGTTGTAAATAGTAAATACTTCTTCTTACTTAGGTGAGGGAAGTGCCATTTCCCGCAAAGTGGGATCAGTTTTTGGCGAAATTTTCTTTTATAAGCTACGCGCCACCTCATGTTGGTGCTCCGCTTTAACAGTATCTCAAAGCTTCCAAGGGATAGATCACTATACCTTTGCATTTCGCCTCCCCTCCCCCACCCCACTCCAACATACATTCGTAAGTATGTATGGAAAAACTAGCTTAACAGTTAAATTACAGAACATGAAGAGTTGAATAAATGCAAACAAATGTGTATGTTGAGAATTGAAACAGTTGCCAGTCTAACTGAAAGTGAACTACAACAATCTGGAGTAATTTGAAAATCTGCACCAAATTCTGGGGTTGTTGTCATATTTGCAGTTGGGAACTTGCACGATTAGCTCCATCCATTCGTTCACCAACGTGGGCTCAAAAGTGATGTCTATGAGTTATATGGGTATAGAAGTAATGTGAGTAATGATGAATAATGACTCTGTTACACTGGAGTACAATCAGTGATGTCATCATTGATGAGGGATATTATCTGAGGACCCTAGAGTCTGGACCTAGCCCATCCAAGAACACAGCTTACTCAGTAAGCATTATACAGACCTTTAGAGTAAATTTGCCTGCCGTTACGCAAGAATGTCGGACTGTTTAGGGCCGTGTGATACGAAAAGCCTGTTATTTTTTATGATAAGGTTGCCAAGTGAAATGTCAATTGTTGCCTAGTCTATCACTAAACTTATTGTCACCCATTAGAATCCTAAGTTTGCATTAGAAATTGTCAAACCTATTACAGCTTTTATAGTACATTGGTACCAGAGATAGTTTTAAGGAACTTTAATTGAAATTAGAAGCAATGAAGCCACAGACAAATAACTAACTGTAGGTGCGGTCCCACATTTTGAACAATTTACAGACTTGAAAAATGGACCAGGGTTTTAGCAGCCTAGCTCTATTCAAGTGCTATAACAGATGACGGTAAAAAAAAAAAAAATCAGTTTTCCAAAGCAGTGTAAGAAGCAAAGTTGTAAAACCTTTTGCAGGCATTAACGCAGCCGGCAAAGCCAAATGAGAAAGGGTATAAAGGATGAGTGAAAGGGCTAAAAACGTATTTTCGCCAAAAGTTACCAAAATTTTAGTATATGTTTTAGTTCTAATATTCGATTTTATAGTGGTTGACAACAGCCAGGTGATTCCATCGCTCCTTTCGTGGTCAATTTGCGGCACGTGAGTGACGGTTGCGATTTTAAGGAGATAACATGTTGAGAGACCGACTAGTCGATGCTGTAAAAGATGCCTTGATTCATACGAATTTGCCGAATGATACATCACTTACATTTTCAAATACAATTCTAATAGCTACTGACGTAGAGGAGGCAAAGAAGGACGAATAATCCATCTAACAAATCGGAACAACGAGTGCTCCAACAGAAAACACTGCACATAGATTGGATTATAGAAAACTACGCAGCCCCAGAAGCAACAAGCCTTTCATCATCAGAAGCAAACAGAAAAAGTCAAGAGTGGAAAAGTTGGAGATGAGATCTAAATACATTCCACAATAGCAGTGTGCCTTCATCAACGAAAAGTGCTACCAGTGTCACAAAAAGGGAATCACAAAATCATTGTTTTAAGCACTAGAGGCATACCACAAAAACAGGCAAAAACTAGCCAAGCTGATCCTCTAAATGAAAACAAATTATCTAAATCTGAGTAGGAATCAAATTACTTTAAAAGAAGTCAGCATATGAGCCACATGACTTATAAACCCTTCTGTGCTTTGTTACATATGTAAAACCAATGCTTACTCTTTGAAAAGGAACGGCAGTCTATGGTAGACGTCAATGATACATTTCACAAAATTTCCATAGGGCTCTAGAATCAGTCCTGTTTGCAATCGATTTCGTCGGCTGGGTACGTTTTGGTTGGCCAATGTTCTGCTCCCCACAGCAACATTGGAAAGAGTAACCGCAAAACATGATCTTTGGGCTAGGGAGCCTTAATGACTGAAAACATCCCGTAAGGTGATCGACTAAGAAGAGAAAGCATTTTACTCCTGCACGATTCACATTCTGCATATCCTGCCAGATACACCTTTGATAAAGGGCATACAGGTAACACCTTTGTCGAATTCATCAGCCACCTTTTATTGAGTGTGTTGTGCGGACTGGTTTGTTTTTTTCGTTTCTCTGTGCAAAAGGTGGGTGGGATAGCCGTGCTTGTGTAGACTTAGTTATGTGTTAATTTCAACTGAGGGGTTATCCTCATCACAAAGTAATCGGCCTCTGTGGGCCAATGTATTAAGAACACTGTATATAGCAGACATGTGGTGATTGGAAGAAACGTGAAGGTATTGATCAGTGTGTGAGATTTCTATAAACGGAAGAGAATAGCTTTATATCAGTTTTCTGAACTCTGACTTGTAGGAACGCGATAACGTCTTCTTCCAATTATATGGTGAACTGGATGGCAGTATGTTGACTGACTACAGAAGAGCAAGTGATCACAAAAGATCAAAGAAATTCAGGAAGTACCTAGACCATAAAATCAATCAAAACTCTAGGCATACTAAGTACTGTTAGGTTTCTACAAGAAATTCGTCCCAAACTTATCTAACGATATGGTGTTCCTGACATATCTACTCCAGAATGAGTATAGCACAGGACAGAACAAGCCCCAAAATAGGGGACTAAGTTTCAAATTAACAAATCTTGCTAGGAAAGGTCGGTAAGCCTCAGTAATGGCAGTCGCAAGGTCAAAGGAATTACTTCAGTGTAGTGGTCTTGTAGTGCATTTTGATCCAGTCAGAGTAACACTGTAATAGACAGATGCCAGTTCATTTGATTTAGGAGTATTTATAAGTAACAAACTGGTGGCGTTAGCATACGTCCCATAGCCTTCGCATCTAGTAAGCAAAATGCTGCTGAATAAAAGTGCGCTCTATTCAAGAAATTAAGGTTTGTCATAATCCCGTCAAAAACATTCATAACCTCGGTCATGGAAGACGTTTTATACACAAGTGTGCATCCATCCAGAGCACTGCCTCCTTGACAGTTGTACCTCATCCTCAATTATCTAATTGCAAAGCTAAGACCTTATGTGCAAAAATAGCCATTTGGAATGCTAACCCAATGAGAATGAAAACACCTCTTACTACTGACATGGTTGTTGATTGTAAGTTTGATGTATTAGCGATCACTGAATCATGGCTACGGGTTGATGATAGGGATAACGAAGTTCTTGCTGGTTGTCATGTCCCTTTCTTAATTTCAATGTCCTTCACTATCCATGGAGCTCCAGTAGGGGAGGTGGCATCTGCCTACTCATTGTATTAGGATTTAAAGTGAAAGAGAGAGAAGCTCAACGATTTGTCTCATATGAGATTATGGATACGACTATTTGTAGTGGCTCGACTTTTCTGAGAATCATTACCATCTATCGCCCACCCTCGTCACGGAATTCTAGAACGTTCTTTAGTAAATATTCTGTGCTTTTGGAATATATTGCTATATTCCGCGGGGAGAAGTTTCTTATTCTTGGTGATATCAGTTTCCATGTAGGATGAAAGGAGGCTTCCGTTTTATGGACCACCTGGATTCTGAATGACTTCAACAGCACGTTCATGCAGCCACTCATCGTGCAGGTCATACACTTGATCTGGTTATTTCTAGGCGTTGTAGTCACACTTTGAAGAACATTACTGGTTTCACCGGCTCACCATCTGATCACCATACACTGTAAAACCCAGTCTGTTGGGATAACTTATGATACTTGAGGTAACTTGCTCCTCATTGTTGAGAGAAACTCATGTTGGGAGAAACTCAGTTAAATGAACTTTAAAAGGTCCATGCAGCAAGTTACCTCAAGTCTCATAAGTTATCCTAACAAAATGGGTTTTACAGTGTATAGTCGAGTGTGATGTTTACATCTCCTCCCCTCCGCCTGTCAAGACTACAACCCGCTCACGTAAGTTGCGTGATATCAAAGTGGAAAATTTGGTCAGATACATACAGGTATCCACCCTTTTTAATTCACCTTTGGTGAATCTTTCTCATTCCATTGAACAATATGAGAATGTTCTCTGCGACTTGATTGAAAAACATGTTCCTATCAAAGAAAGGTCTGTCGTGTTCCGTCCAAATGCTCCCTGGTACTGTGACGAATTACGGAAAGTAAAGCGGATGAAGCGCAGTTCTGAAAGAAAATGGCTGAAGTCGGGCCTTAAAATTGACAAGCAGATTTACTGTGATCAGTCAAAAGCCTACCATCGTATGATTGAGCAAGCTAGAAATGATTACCACAGAAATAAAATTGCAAAGTGTGATGAAAAACAATTGTTCAAACTTGTTGATCGGATCGACCTAATCCTGCATCTACACCTGAATTGTCAGACCATGATTGTAAAAAATCTCTTGAAATGATTTTCTTGCTATTTTCACAATAAGATACAGATGCTCTTGAATAGACTTGCTAAATCAGTCTTACAACTGTTTTAAGTTGTAAAAACTTCAACATGCAGCTTACTACTCTTAATTTGTGCATCTCACCTTCTTCATGGAACACAGTACCAGTAAGTAGCTTTAACATTTTCTAGATGGAGCTATCAAATAGCTACCGCTACAGTTTGTTGTTGTAAAGTAATAACATATGGCCCGCTAGCCCTCAGTCAATGCCTAGTATACTACGCTACCGTTAGAGTACACTCTGAATGCCCTATTGCACGAAGGAAAGTACTAATAATGGAGTGTAGTAGCGTGTAGGGCCTGATTTAGGTGAACCTCATACTGTAGCTAGTTTTTTAACAGTACAAGTTTAGGCCTAGAGGTTTCACGACCCCATTAGAGTAATGTTCGCGAGCGACAAATGTACACCATCAAAAAAGTAAAAGTTTTAACTCCGGTTTAGGCCACATTTCGTGATGATAATCCGTCGAGTGGTTAATGAAACTCCATGATCTCAAAGAAGACATGCCAAAGTGTAGATGTTGAAAATTTGGGATTTGTGGATTGAAGGTGATTTAGACTGTTTAAAATTCATATCAAAAAGTGACATTTTCTGTTATGTAGAAGAGAATTAGAGGTGGGTGTACCCTACAAAAACTTCAACTCCTTCTAGCTCAAAATCTATACGGTCATGGTATGGAAATTTTGTAATACCATGATTGGCAAACTTCTCAGCTTTCATGTGAGGTGTAGCTTGAAATAGTTGTGAACTTTGACGAGGCTGCAGGGGCCTTGAAACAGAGCTAATTTAGTGTGTAAGTCAATGGGGAAGTTATTGGGGTTGTGAAGCCAGAACTTCCGTCTGATCAGACTGGAACTAACGTTAGGCCTAGCGTACGATACGCGATTCATTTGTTCAGTGTACACTGCCCAGTGTATACACGAAAACACCACTCCCTGTTTTTGGGCACTGAATCAGCCAGTTGTAGTGGACTTCCATATATGCACTGTACTGTAGTAGCTTTAAGAACAAGGCCAAGGTAAAGACATATATAAATTGCATAAACCGTATAATGATCATAACCTTGTATCTAGCTAAAAACACTTAGGGAGGGTTGAGCTTTTGAATAGACAGGCATGGTCCTGTAGTACATTTTAACTTAAATACAAATCGTAAATTCTAACATCTCAAATGTTGGCCCGTATGTGCGCTATTTGTGGCGTACGTGACACTTCTCCCCCTCCTCCGAGGATGGTGATTTAAAATGTTCAGCAACACCCCAACCATCCATCAAAAACTGAGGACTGACAATTACTTCCTATGCCAAAGAAAATAGTGATGTCAGACCATAAATAGCCAGGTATGTTTTGATAGCTTTACATGTTGGTATATCTACTGTACATGTATCCTGTAGGTCCTAGGTTCTCAAATCTCTGCCTGCGGTGTACACAAAAATGGCTCACAGAAGATTTCAGGAGCCCCAAAATTTTCAAAATCTAACAACCTGTTTACTAAAGTCTACAACTGCAGTAACGATGAAAATTAAAGTGGCCTTTGGATCAATTTACTTGAGAGATTTTACTATATGGTGAATAATTAAGGAAAAACATGTAAATAGCCAAACTTTATTTTTTCTGTTACCTGTTGCAGGGCTGTTGTGCACTCATAACAGGATTTGTTTTAAGACATCTGTACATGGCTTTAACTGCATTTTAAATCAGATTTCAATTGTTTGACTATGACTCAGACTCACAATTTCTTCATTCTTCATTGTAGAACTGCAGGGTACATTATCATGTGGTCTTTTATGCTGTACCGTATGTTTAGTTGTAGGAGTTAAGAAATAATGGTAGGGGCAAAGCAAATTAGGAAAATATATATTTTATTATGTACCTATATGTAAATACTTGAAAGAGCAGAGAAGTTTGAGGGGCACTAGGTATATATGTACCCATGGTAGCAAACCTATATGGACCACATATGGGTGAACCGGCCATATGGGGCCCATTAAATTTTGCACTCAAGATTCATAAGTGGCCCATATGGGCAGACCATATGCCCACATGACCCATATGGGATAGTTCTGGGGCCCATGTGGGGTGGTTGCATGGGCTGCAGACCCATCCCATATGGGTCATATGGGCTGGCCCATATGGGCCCCTTATGAATCTTGGGTGTAAAGGCATATGGGCCTCATATTCCTAGGGCCCCTGAGAATCCCATTTGGTGTTGTTACCTGGGTAACCTTTTTGTAGTGTGTTGCAAAGGGGCGCAATTATCCTTTAATATGGGAAGGCTAAAAATTAAATTGGTGACATAATTATGAGCTTAAAGCCCCAAACTACATGGGCAAAATAAACACATTTCTTGCATTTTTCTCTCTTAATTATCATACCCGTCTCTTCCAATTCGGGTGAAAGTCA
Source organism: Holothuria glaberrima (assembly GCA_009936505.3). Classification (NCBI taxonomy): domain Eukaryota; kingdom Metazoa; phylum Echinodermata; class Holothuroidea; order Aspidochirotida; family Holothuriidae; genus Holothuria; species Holothuria glaberrima. Next base: position 670 of record WURT03643207.1, on the reverse strand, counting down.
CTTTGATGGGACACCACAGTGGTTGTATGTTGGGAAATCCCCAGTTTCTCTGCTTGGATATATATGCCCTGCAAGCTTGTTCTGTACAGGTCTATTTCATTCCCCTGCCCTGCAGCTTGTTCTGTGCCTATTTCATTCACGTCCACATATAAAATTTACATAGGCTTCCCCTCTCTCCTACATGCAATAACACTAATAGTCTACAGATTCATTCTCAAAAGACTGAGCTTTTGTGTAGAACAGTTTCAGGCATACAAGTCTCAGCTAGTCATCAAGAGGTTGTGAGTTCATTGGACCCCCTTCCCCCGCCAACCTCCCCTAAACCCCAATCGAAAGAGAGGTTTGACAATACAGTTGGACTAGGACTCGGCTCGAACTCGGATCATGGTGGACTCGGCTCGGCTTGAACTCGAGATGTTCTGGACTCGGACTCGGCTCGGACCCTCCTGGACTTGGACTCGGCTCGGACTCGAGTTGTATGGACTCGACTCCAACCCTGGCAATATGATTAAATGATAACTTAGCATTGTTTTTTATTCCATCGATTTTCTATGGTGGTTCTGATGGGACATTGCGTTCTCTCTCTCTCTCTCTCTCTCTCTCTCTCTCTCTCTCTCTCTCTCTCTCTGTCTCTCTCTCTCTCTCTCTCTCTCTCTCTCTCTCTCTCTCT
>WURT03643196.1:4258-19759 GCA_009936505.3 Holothuria glaberrima | reverse complement strand
GAAGGAAGGAAGGAAGGAAGGAAGGAAGGAAGGAAGGAAGGAAGGAAGGAAGGAAGGAAGGAAGGAAGGAAGGAAGAGGGTAAAGCTGAAATTTTTATAAGAGTTCTATAAAACAGCGTGCTGCATAATCTAGTTTTGAACTCTTATCAACATTGTGTTGTAACGTTTTCCCTCAAAGGGTGATTACAGATAGATGTTGACGTCATATCAATACCCCTTCTAGGTCACGTAGAAATTACAGAGATGATAACTCAGTGGCCTCCGAGATGCCATGATCCGTAATAATACTACATCGACAACCTTGAAAGAAGAGGGAAAGTTACGACAAAAGCCAAACAGATAGGTGTTGATCTACTATCTGTACTTGCTCAGAGGATTAAAAGCGTTGTTTTTCTCTGAAGTCTAAACGAGGAAGCTATCGGTGACAAGGTTGATTAAGGTTTTCACCCTTACCCTAAATATAAGGTGACATTGCTGGTGTTCGAGAACGAAGAAACGGTTCTGTGATTATATTAGGTTTGATTTCATTGGAGACATAAAACTCTACTAGTCAATCTCGCCTTGAACCTCTCATTAAGCTTTCCTCTTATTTTTCTCTTCCTTATTTTCAGGGAAAATCTTCTATGATCAGTTCGTCGTCAACTTACCAAATTATCTGTGTACAGCATAAGATGTCGAAGCAATTTTCAAACTCTACATAAAATGCCATTGCTGAACCTAACGCATATCAAAGGCAAAATAACATATGTCGATACTGATTCTTAATCTTGATAAAAGATATTGTCACGTTCTACAATTGAATGCGGCGAATAATAATTCGAAACAGCGGTGCTGCTGATAGCCGGACTTACCCAGTAATCGAGGCAACCTGTAGGTTACGGCTCCCCGATATTTTGGCTTTTAGGGGGCCGTCCGAAAATTTCCATAAACGAGTAACCTTTATAGATTAGCTTCCGCATCTACTATTGCAGTTTGAACAGAAATCCTTACCTTTCTTACTACCAAAATATAGACTGCGGCACTATAGTCTTGAAACGTTACGTGGGGGAAAATTTAATTACTGATGGTATGTACCAAGGAAGCTGCTATAAGGCATATCATGTGGGTTATGACACATGGTAAACTTGTGGTAGGGTATAAAATTGTATTAATACTGGCACGTGGTTATACATGCATAGGTTTCGTACTTTTTCATATTTGCTGCATTATTGACATTGCTTCAATTAGCAGGATCTAATCGCTTTATTTTTGAGGCCTTATTAACAAAATACATAAAAGGCGATCATTATGCACTTAAGCAAGCAGGAATGTTCATTTTCGACCCTGAAGGAGATACTTTTCGCCCGAACTTTTTAAGCGCTACCCGCTAACCCCCATCGGTTAGATCAGTGTTCCTCTGTCAGCTTTAGGATAAGCTTTGGGATAAACTGAGAAGGAGGACTGGGGATGTGTGAGATTGGGTTAGGAGTTGTGGAATTCGATCAATGACTTGTCTGGTCTTTTTCGATTTGTTCATATTGACATGCGCAGTATGTTGGGTCAATGAAACGTTACGTGAGACAATAATTAAGGTGACATGAACAGATGAGCGGCACGCTGAGTACCTTGATGTCCACCCGCAAGAAATTCACATCTTAAAGTCTTTTATTTTAAAATTTTCTTTGGGGGAGGGGTCCGTCTTTGTCATTTTGAACAGTATGTGAGTCATACTTATGTATGACTTATACTCATGGCTGTATGCAGCAGAGGCAGTATCACGGTGCCTCCCCCCCCCCAAAAAAAAATGTTCAAAGCAAATTATTTATTACAGTTTTTTTTTATTTATCTGTTTAAATTTTCGAGGTTCTAAAAAAAAACTTTTAGATGTAATAATTAAGGCACAGAAAGTTCCATTTCTGGCAATATGCGACACGCAGCATTGGGGGAGAGGAGTTGAGCAACCGTCCCTTCCTTGAGGGTATTTTTCTAATTTTTCTCTAACTATTTCGCTATAAACTTCTGAAAACATTGATCGGCGAGCTTCGCCGGCATCCATTGTGAGTACTCCTTATCCTATTTTTAATTTCTGTAGGATCTAGCCTCGGAAAACCTCAGAATAAACCAGCCTCCCCTCCTTCCTCAAGCCTTTGGCATCATCAGTCTCGGCCGGCTGTTAGTCATAAGGAGTGAGGATACACTGGCGAAAAGCAGTGTTCATTTCATTATTTTCCAGGGAAGACCCGCAGCCCTCCTTCGGAAACTTCTGGGCCTTTAATCTTCAGTCTCACAAAGTGAGCCATTAATCCCATTGCAACGATCTTTTGTTCAAAATCGTGGATCCGCACCCAACAGTTACATGAACCCTAGGTGAATTGAATTTTCCCATTCATTCAAGTGTGGGAAAGAAAGCAGTTGAGAAAAACACATGTTCAGTTTTCTTAAATTAATTTGGAGGAGGAATGGGGAAAAGTTTTCAACCAAGTAGGAAATTAAAAAAGAAAAGGTTGAAAAGCACTGGTGTAGTGCCGTCGGTGCGTTAGGTATCTACGTTCCAAAAAATCCTACCAAATACCCTTTCTTCCCCCTTTCACCAAATCTCCTATAGCTCTCCGACTGAATCATGAATGTATTCTATTTATTTTAAATAGTTACACATTTCAACTGTTTGTGCTAACATGACTACCGGTAATGATCCTGCGCCGAAATGTAAAATCCATTTTCTTGAGCATGTTTACATCATATGCTGAGGCGACCATTAGAGTGGCCAAGATAACTTTTGCATGTGGTTATTGAAATAACGATTATTGTACTACCTTATCGAATGAAATAAAATGTGTCTGAGTTGCCCGTCTTGAGAGTGGGGATAAAAATTCCAAATCATGAAAGGTGGACAAGTCCTACGCAAATTGAAAGACCTGGGAAGTGGCATTTCCGGCAATCTGCCGGTATCGGCTATTGTGACAAAATGTCTTTGTAGGCTGCCAATGGTGGTGGCGATTCGCTTAGACAGTGATGCATATTAGTCCCACTGCACATATGTCACCAAAAATGATACTCAAATGCCCCCCCCCTCACATGATAGGTCCCCCCCCCGAGACTAATCCGGCTGTGGTGCTGCTTCTCAGCATTTATTCAGAATACACAAAATTAGTGAAAGTTACTGATACAATGTTGGGTAAGATTATACAACCTACAAAGCCAAGTTTCTACGGGTTGACAAGGCCAGGCAACATTGATATGTTTTAAGTTTAGACTTTTGGGTGTGTCTGGTTGACACCTCTGGCCAAGTGCTTGGGGGAAATTCTCGTCTTTTATGGACTCGGAGAGCTAAACCACCTCAATACAAAACAGTAAGTTTATATAAGCTTAAAAAGGACTACGAAACCATTTCAACAATTACATAGGCGTAAGCTTACATAAAGATAGCGGGCTAATCACGTGACCAAGCAGATATAGAAAATAATTTGCCAATTTTGACAGCTGGCTTCATCAACCTTTAGTGAAATACTTGAAAGCTTAGATAAAGGAGACAAATAGCATATACTCTAGAACGAAGATTTAGTAAGTCAAAAAGACAAGTCTAGTTTCCTCTACAAATTCACGACTGTCCCAGACAATAGAATACATGGTCAATAAAGACAGTGATGGATGCGTTCCTGCTAGCTGTAGATCACCAGCACCAAAACAATGGTTAAGTAAGACAAAAAAGACAGCTCTGAACTTGAAATGACCCCACAAGTGAAGAAAAACACCCAACAGACGAGTGACAAATAAAATAATGCTTTGCCAGTTTTAACTGTGATGAATGCCTAACTACCCTTCATACATCACCTCGCCCTGTAAGAAGTTTAAGTCAGACAATTTTGACAGATTGATATGAGCGCGACCACATATGTTATCTGGAGTTACAATTGGCTCAGTCCAAATTGACCTCTTGTATAATTGCCGATGACTGTTAACCTTAAGCTTCCAACCTACATTAGACAGGGCACAAAATGACCTCTGTCCTGCTTATATTTACGAGTCCATTTGATAAAATGATTAAGGGCGCTTCAAAGAGTTGTAAGCTTGTTGTGAAACACAACAATATCATAATATAGTTCGAACCCCTTAGCATGATTACAGTCTTTTCGAGGAAAGAAAGTGGGATACTTTTTAACCTGGCTGAAGTGCCCCATTTTATTGTTTCCGTTGTTGTATGTGACTCATTAAATAAACAATTCCCCACATCTGGTAAAATCTCTTTCTTAATCTTTAAAATTCCAGAATTACTAAAATAAAATTTTTAAACGTTACCGTACTCGTTCTTTTGGTCTTTTCAGGAATAATAACGTAATTTTGAATTGTAGTTAGATTTTCATTTGTCAATCTGTTGTTTGTGAAATGAGTAAGGTATAACGGTTTAGAAGTCTTACACTATTGGTATTTTTTCCACACCATGAAGCACCCATAATTTCTTATTTTATGAATTTGAACGGACGTTGTTTCTCATTGGTTATTTTTTGTCTAATTTAAACATAAACAATCCTTGTAAAAGAAGGATAAAACTGATAGTGAAAAGTTGAAACACATCTGAAAATAAAGGCCCCTATTATTTTTTTCCTCTATGTGCTCATTTGGCTAGTTATGCTGTTGAGGAGTATCCCTTCTAATTTAGGATGTAACGCCTGCTGTAACAGTTTTCCATAAAGGTAATACAGTTTTCCATAACGGTAATACTGAAACCACCGACTCTCTCTCAATCATAAAAGTAGTGGACAACGACTCATTTTAACAAAATAAACTAACTTGTCGTAAGACTGATTTTCACACATGAAAGACGACTTTTTTATTTATTTTTTTTACTTGCTTCTTTTTTCTTCAGTTTTTCCTTCTAAATTAATCATTCGTTCTTGACCAGTTTGAGTCTGAAGCTATCATTTTTATAACCCAAAGGTGAACTACCATTTGCAGTACACTACTTTAAGTTGTGAATTGTACGCAACTTTTGTTGGCATACAAAAATTACAATTCCAATGGATGCATATCAGCAGGACCGTCGAAAGTCTTCTTTAAGATTGGGGAAGGGGCGACTTGATCTTTTAGATCCTGAGTTTTAACAGTTAATAGGTATTTTTGGCCCTCTGAAGCACAGCTAGTGATAAATTTTTGAAGCAAAATTTGAAACTGAAAATTTATGGGATACTGTGGCTGCCCCATCCCTGCTACGACGGACCATAGGTAGTACGTTGTTCAGCTAAATAACGCAGATCGGTGCAGATGAAAAATGAAAACTATAGTGACTGTACAGTACCGGAAGGCAGCACATCAAGGTTCTTAAATAATGTTAGAGTAGATTGTTTGGAAAAGGTTGGAAGTGTAGTACAGAGAATTAACTTAGGATAATGACGCCCCTTAATAAGGAGTTCGATAATTCGTTGCCGCATGGAACTGTGGGATACACGCGGGATAAACAAACCGAGCTCAACACATAGTATACCTGGTCCCCTGTTTTCGTGCGTTCCCAATTGTCGTGCAGTTAGTTAGTTAGATGAGGTTTTACGGCTCAGTTTGTAACCAAGTGGTTCAAATCGGGCCGACCGCGGCCTTTTTTCCAGTTGTGGCTCACTGGCTTGTTTTCCCTACTCCCATGCTTATGCTGAGCACCCAGCACAATGGCAGTATGTTCCATTATTAAAAGTCTTTGGTATGACGCGGCCAGGATTCGAACCCTCGACCTTCCGGCTGCAAGTCGGATGCTTTAACCACTTGGCCATGCAGTCGGTCCCAATTTTCGTGCAGGATATACGTATACCAGATTGTCTAATTCTAAGTGTGACCAGCCAAACTGAACGAAAACAGGGGTCTCTATCCTGCTTTACAGCAGGTTAAAATACCAATTTTTACTCCCAATAGGCAGTTTATATGCAATCCCGACGACCTGGACGATGTGCGCATGTGCACACGAATTACCCAACTCGCTTATTGCAAATACACATATGAAGTATATTCGGCCAGGTTTTGAGACAGGAGGTGAAAGCAGACTTTGTTGAAAATTTGAGAAGTTTCGGATGAGGCTTTGACCCTTTAAGTTATGATGATAATCGTCTTCTATAATCAGCTAAAATGAAGCGCCCAGTGCCTCCGTGGCAGGGTTTATTAACATGCAGTTCCGTAGCAGGGTTTACCTATCCGTGCACTAGGTCCCTACTTGTAAAGTCGTAAAGTAAAATGTGCAGGTGTAAATCCGAGTTTTTTTAGTAATGCATGATGACTGTATAAGGACTTACGATTAATTACTATACAGTGTGTCATCACCAAGATGTTACTCAGGACAACAATCATCCGCATGTGCAGGATTCTTTTAACAGGGGAATCCCCAACGCTGCCCCACCCCTCGATACTTGCCTTATTATCATACAATGGTCACATGTAATGTATCACCATGTAGGGCCATCCTCTAGAATCCTTGCCTGAAGCGTGTTGACGGTGTCATTCTTTCTCAAAACATCATACGGATAAAAAATGTCCTTGTGTGTCCTCAACCGCCAACTGAATCATGCGTAAATGTTAATATTACTGCCAAAAATGATTTAAAGTCTCCAGCGTGTCATTGAGACGGATCTTTTCAACAATGTTAGCAGTGCCAAAACGTGATTATCTGCGAAGTGTAGGGTCGATATTATCTGTGCTTTGTTCTGAAAGATAATGTTCAGATCAGAGTCTCATGTCCAGTTTCCATTACTTTGGTACTCCCTCTTACATGATTTAAAACTCCAGACTTTTTGAACATCGCAGAGAATATGGAAAGACATCATTTATATTCAAAAGGTAGTTGGGGGAAATAAACATTCCCATACCAAATATCTAATGCAACACATGGCTTTGGCAATTTGAAAAGATTTTATTCAACCCTTCATATTAGAACGAGATGTTATACGCTCACATATGCAATAATTTGGCCTCTACCAGTGTTTCATGGTAATAATGGAATCAGCTATGGCAATAGCGCCCTCTGTTTTGTCGCCGTAGAAAGTCGTTCGCGAACCAAACCTTCAGTGCAGAATTTTTAAGTCAGTGTCACAGAACGACGAGAGTGCGGTCGCGTGATCGTTGAACTTACATCGCTTTACATTACATAACGTAAGCTCATTGCATAACTGTCTTCTCTTAACAAGTGAGAAGTTACCTTCTATGACTCTTTTGGATAATAAATCAAGAAAAAGATATTTTCGTTGGAGAAGAAGTGGTTGCTTTTAAATCAAACTTACGGATAATTATCCGAGGATCTCTCTTCTAGTTCATTAGACGTCAGTGGAAGAATTATAAGTGGAAGAACTGTAAGTGCAAAAAAGATAATGTTAGTTAAGTTTATGAAATTTAATGAGGATTTACATTTCTTTCTAAAATATCGGCAGCTTGGAGCGCTGATAACACCAGACATTAATAAATAACCGAAAAATTTGCAAGTGCCGGGATGTATTACATAGTGATGAAAAACAGTTTCCCTTTTGACTGATGACATTTTCATCGTAATGAATAAAATCCATGTTTCGTTCACAGAGTTCAATTAATATTTTAAGCGTCTTAAAAACTGTGTCAACAAGGAGCTTTTTAACAACTCGCGTCATATGCTTCTGTTTTCTGCATTATATCCAAAAAGAACACTGTTTCCAGTATTTTGTCTAGTACACCTGAAGTGTTTCATACGTTTTTCTATGGAATGTATCCCACCTTCTTTAATAAGTAGTAGGAGGGAACGCCCAAACTTTTGTTACACAACAGGAAAGACAGCCACATCAGAAAAGTTGTTGGTTTGGACTATATAGAAGGATCTTATACTACCAGGATCATGGATATCATAAAGGCTTTAGCAACCTTGCTAATAGTATTCGGTAAGTACCGTTGCACGTGTGTTCTATTCTTCTCAAATCTGTCAACATCCTTCGGAAGCTTGTCAAAACCAAGTGAAGGATTTGTTAGTCAATCACTGGACTTTACCTGCACCTGTAGATGAAATCAATTCCTTGCACAGAATGACAGATTCCTTTAAGCACAATCGAAATCTACTGACCAGTTTCTGTTTTAGTAGAGATATATTAAGTTGAGGGTGGAAGTACTTCCATGGGTAAAGAGAGGTTAAATATTTACACAGTTACACGTCTGGAAAGTTTTTTTACCTTTATGAAATCGAAGTGACATAATCTCTCCATCAATTTTTCCATATTCATGTGTCCCATTGGTTGGCATTTTTAGATTGATTGGAGGGCATAGTAAATTATTTATTTTCCCGGAAACCAATGATTGTAAAATTCCCGATAGGAAAAATTTAAAAACTGTTTCAATAGTGACTAGAAAATTCTTTAAATAAACCATACGCAATGTATTTGTTTTAAATTTGGATCAGATTGGAGGCAAATTAAATTTGCATGATAGTTTATTCCACTCCCTTTTTGGTATCCATACGCTCACTCCACCAAATGTATTAGTGCTCTCTACGAAATATGTGCTTGATACATCCAGTTCACTCTGTGTTCACTTAAACGCAATTCATTCCTTGAGAATGAGTGCAACGATTCAATCTTGAGGGCAGATATAACTATGGTCTGACTACGTATAGTCCTACCTACGAATTTCAGCTCTTATGGGAAACTGTGCATCACTTCTACTCTCCACGAGCTGTCATTCCCTGACATTCCACCTTATAAAGTAATTCACCATATAAATGAATGGCCTTTGTTGAGACACTTTCAAGGAGAGTTTTATTACTCGAATGAATAAATAGTGGAAAGCACAATCCCATAAACTTTAATATGAATCCTAGTTGTATATTGACAATTTCATATAAGTACGTTTTACAGACTCATTGAATTATTTGAAGGAACTGAAGGGTGCTAAATGTTCCAATTTAACATTTTATGCCTCATCCACTAAGAATACTGCTGCAGCCATTTGTACAAACGACAATTTTATTTCATTGTAAATTGGAAGGATTTCTGAAAACAAAAAGCGGTTGTTAACTTTGGATACAATTAACGATTACACATAAAAATACGTCTAACAGAACAATAAGCAAGCAATAACGTCAAGATACATTATACTATCAAATTTGCATCATGACAGGTTAAAGGGGTTCATTGAGTTGATATCGATTAGTTTAGTGACGAGTTTGAAGGAAATCATTGCATGAAAATGCTTCTAATTAGCTTCATTACTCGTGTTTCACTTCCTATAGTTACCAAAAATGTGAGAAATTGTGAGTACTTTGTGGACAGGGATAGTCTATGATTACTATACCCAGTTGTAAAAAGTGTCTGGTCACAAATTTATAATAAATGATTTTAATCTTTAAATACCCTGTCTTTGCCTTTTTAGTTGTGTGTCAGATGTGCAGAATCTCTTAGTTTGATCATTTACCACCAAGATGTGAGTAACTCTCAACAGGTGTGAAAGAATTATGAATTTTGTGAACCAACCCAGTGCGCCGCTTTAAGACACTAGTTTAGAAAATGTAAAAATGGTTAAACATCTGTCATAATTTTAAACTGCCTGACTGCCAGAAAGTGATATTAAGCACTCGAAAATCCTTCTGTTTGAGAGAGAGAGAGAAAAAAACTAATGAAGACTGATAGAGTATGCGCTAGTTTTCGCTTGCAATTTTACCTCCATTTTGTTATGTAAAAAACACATTGCAGTATATGTCTCTGCTATGTTTGCACTGATTTAGCTCTTACGCAAAAGAGAAATGCATATTTATAACATACTACATTGTTCGATCTAACGTTGTAACATCAATTAAAACTGATAACTTTGATTCTTCTTTCAAAGTATCCCTCATGATTATCACAAAAGGATACTGACAAACTGGTATAAAAGTTGTTATCGTTCATGCATTTAGGGCAATAACCTTGAAGTCCGGTCTCGGACTCTGTCTCCATTCCGGACTTGGGTACGTTATTAAATTCGTTCTGACAGTCGAAATGGGTTTAGCTTTACTCAGACTCGGAGTCAATTTCAGCTGAATCCACAAACATGAAAATAATGTGGTGGCTACTGAAGGCTCAGTTATTATTGATGCAAATTGTTATGTTTGAATAGTTTCACGCAGTCAAGTAGTTTACTAAATAGGCCACTGAGACTAAAACACTCGTTTGACCTTAGTAACTGTACATGTAAAAGACTCTCGGAGAGTGAAACGCGTACGATTGCTGTATTGTCTTATAGTCCACTGACTCAAAAATTGGCCAGGAATTGATGCCATTAGAATAGGAGTTGGTTAGGACTCGAGTTACGTTCACCCGGGTACAGTCCTGTATACATGTAACAATAGCTTCAAGCAGAATTTTCTCTAAGTTTTACTGATTTCACGTACCTAACTATATGAATTTAAATTGATTTGACTAGGAAACAGGGATACCAGTAAGCGTAAGGGACTTTTTCAATTGGTGTGGTACACTTTTGTCTGATATTTTAATGTACATCTGCCTAAAAAAAGAATAGATTTTGCCCAGAATTGCTCATATTTAAACGCCTGTAAGGAAACCTAGTTTGGCGTTTAGGTTGAGTTAAGATTTATCTTGTAAAACGTGTAACAGTGTTTCCGTATTATGTTAGGACATGGTCGTACGCAGCGGTGGTAGTAGGGGAAGTTGTCCCCCCCCCCTCAAAAAAAAAAATCAAAGCATCTCTTTTATTACGAATTCCCGACATTTAAAGATAAAGAATGTTTAGACGCAACTTGAAAAAACATTGAAAATGCCATTTCCTGATAAGGATCAGGTGCGTAGCGAATTAGAGATGGGGTAAAGCGCGCCCTCATTTGGATCTATTTCTTCTTTTTCTTTTGCTCATATCACTATAAAGTCTTAAAAAGCTATTCTTACGTGAGCTTTGCAAAAAAGCCATTACTAAAGGATGTCCATTCTTACTTCTTGTTAGGCAATTTTGGAAAAAATATTGTTTCAAACCCCTGGAAACCTCAGAAAAATCCATATACTCCACCTTCCTCAAGCCCTCTGCATCATTAATCCCGACGGGCTGTTAGTCAAACGGTGTGATACTATAACTTAAAAAGGCCGAATTGTGATTTTTGTGATCATCCCGTGCCATTTGAAGACGCTAGAATGCGTAATTCTAATATCCACCTTCTCGTGAATACTCCACGGCTGCCGAGTTCTTCTTCCCCTGGACCTCACTACGGTTTGCCCATGGACCCACCAGGGAAATAAGGGGGACCCTGGACCCCACGGCGTTAGGGTGGTTGGAGCAACTGCGAAGCCTCCTGCGTCGCGTCTGTATCCCCAGCTTACATTCACCTAGGTCAACAAAAATCCTTCGTTGGGTCATGGTTAGGACTACAACACATTAAATTTACAACTTAGGTAGAAGCAAACAGCTACGATAGATTCCTGGACAAAGCAATAGCAAAAAACCAAGCAGAGTTAAGAGTAATATAAAGAGCTGGAATAGGGTTTTTGGCAAAAGCGAAAGTTAAATTTAACGGAGCTGTGTCGATATAACTAAATTAGCTTGAGACATCTAAATGTTGCCGTTAGGTAAAAATCTTTGTCAAAGAGTCTAACAGAACACGGGAGCTCGGTTAGAAAACTTAGATAAGGCAAATACATTTTCGCTTGACTTAACAGGTTAGGTATTTCAAGGACGCTGTAAAAATACAGCAAAGCAAAGGATAAAATTATCTTACAGGGGTGCCAATTGGGAGATGTAAATTATCAAAGGACATGTTGTTGTCGTCCTGTTTTTCTCAATTGCCGTAACTTTCGTGTTCACCTTTAGAGGTTGTAATTTCTACAAAGGATACAGAGTTAAGCCGATCATTTGTGGCAAGTTTCTACCGCCTCAGAGGAAAGGCTATAGTGGCGATGGTGACGGGAAATGTCTCGCTGTAATAAAAATAATACAAACTCATCGAAACTTGACAATGCATCGATTGCACTGCTTCCTGTAGTGTCGAAAGGAGACATCACCCCTAGCGCGTGTTAGATGATGACGTCACCAAAGAGAACAAGCGCAGGAAACGTAACGGTAGTATTCCTCTTGGTTGCTTACGTCAGCGACGCTATGTAATGGTGGTTTGGTTGGTAATTATGTAGGTGATTTTTAGCCTGTGACACAGGTTTTGCCCAAAGCGATGATAAAATTGCATTAGGTTTATGCTTCCCTAAAGACATTCTTGAGTAAATCAATAGGTTTCTTTAGATTCATGTAACGAACACGTTGCACACAATTTGAACACCTTTCGGTTTGGGTGCGAGAACGGTTCAATTGCGTATGTGGATTACGAAAGTATTTTGGAGACTTTTTGTAATTGAATAGCTCAACCATGAAGAAATTGTATCCTATTTCAGAGGTAATTCTTCCATGTTGTAATGAAGTTGGTATAAAAGTTTGAAACTGAAAATAGCTGAAACGTTTTTGCCAGCAAGGAAGCTTACCCCTTAATTAGATTAAACTACGTGATGAATCTGTAGGAAAGGGAAATACCTGGACTAAAGTAGGTAATTTTAATTTTCAGTTTCATCTCAGTTTTACCTCACTAATAAACTTTGTTAAAAATTTATATGACACCCCGTTCATCAATCTGTTTATCAGACATTAATAAAGGCAAAAAACTAAATGCAACTGTAACAAGAGAAAACCCTTCACTAATCTAATTTTGCATTCCTTTTCGGATGTCTAATGGAAGTAAGATAAAGATATCGTGACCTACGGGGGAGAAATATTTATCGTGTGTCTCAAGTGTCTCTTCATATTGGCTTCTTTGGTCTTTGGTGTAGTGTGAATAAAGATACATGGGAACGTATCAGGGGAATTTTCAGACTAATGCAAAGTATCAATGATTAAGTAAATAACTAAACAGCTTAATTTGTGTTAATTCTTCCGTACAGTTTTGTGAAGGGTTTATGACCTGAAGGTCAAGTGAAGGTCAAATAAGTGCTAATCTACCTTCCAGAAAGTAATTGTAGACTCGTCTTTTGACGGAACAAATTTGAAAGTGGAAATAAAGTTTAGAGTCTTAAGTCTGGAGCCTCTACACCAAAGATATAATTGGAAAGTTCGACTCCTTGAAGTGTTCCTCCTTAACAGGATACATAATCTGAAAGTCACGGTAGAATGATTACAAAAAGTCAAAATTTTCAAACGAAGTGTTTAGGTTGCAAAGACAATTTAAAATCAGCTTCGATGACTGACAAAAGCAGCTCCAAATTGTGAAAGAGGAGTAACTGTGAGGTCAATATTTTTTGTAACAAAATAAGTTTAAAGGAACATCTAGTATTCTTAAAATGAGGTACAGTTCACATTTGTGAACTTGCATAACTCGCTTATGACTCTCACTGTATCAAAACTATAAGAATTTCTTTTGACCTTCCGTTGTAACGGTAGAATACGTTTGATTATTTCCGAAATTTACTTTCGTAATCGCGTGTACTTTAATTGCTATAAGGAGATCGATAGCTTAAGCTCTTCCATATGTTTTTCTTAACATTTTTAAATATGTTCCGAAAAGGTTTTTCTTAGCCTGGCTACCAACTGTTACTATGTGTTCTTTGATCTGCCTAGAGAAATTTTTAATCCCGTGAAACTGCTAATGGACAGGGATTATTTTTTGACTTTTCATTGAAGCTGTTCCTTTTTGTTTAACCGACAGTCCCTTAATTTGCAAGAGTTGCATTGTAGTTCATGGGCAAAAGAAGAAACACAAGTTGGATTGCTTCCAAACAGTAATTTCAGAGGAAAGTAAGGTTAATAAATGTGACAGAAACATACATTTTCCAAGTGAATGTAACCGATTTTTAAGGTAGTGTTGTCAACCGTTTACATATCTTGTTGAAACAGAAGTTTCTGTGTTTGATTGTCATGAGATTCGAAAAGGTGATTGTAGCAATATAATAGTAGGTAGTATTTTTAGAATTGCGGGTAAAGAGATTGTCCATTTGTATTTGTATAGATGATTTGATAGATGAGACCATGCCTGCGAATTTAGTAGTGAAAAAATAGTAAAAAGGGTTAAGGATATACCAAATTTCAAACATAGTTGGTAATAAAATGAATAATATCTACCATATCCTACTTGGTCGTGTCGACGGACGCTTTGTATCGATGCAGGGATCTTCGTTTAGGCTTTGAGAATAGGCTATAGATATTATGGTACAGACGATAGGAGCCCGATAAATTTATCACCCAACTTGTGATCAAATTTCACACAAGTAAGTTAAAAGGAGCTGGTCAGTTCAATACTTGCAATACTTGCAGTCCATTAAAAGAAAGTCGGCTATAACATTTCCAATCTATGTGAATTACAAGGCTTTTGACCCCACAGCTAATATGAAGTTAAATTTTGCTGATAATAGTCTGGTTTATTCCGTTAGAAACTCGTTTTGCAGTTATACGACCCGTCCTAGATCTACGAAACTTGAAGAGATATCGTTCGAGAGGAAAAGAAAGAAAATATAGCAAATTGACGTTGCAAGAAACTCTGAAAAAGATTCTGGAATATCTCTCATCTGAATAAATAAAAAGGATTTGAGTCTTATTATGTAGTAATATAGTTAATTTCGTTTGTTTAGAACCGGATGATGTCTCAATTTAGTACTTATATGAGGATAAACGTTCCGCTGAGAAGACACTTTTTGCGGCGTTCTGACTGCCTTCGTCCTATGAACTCTCAGCTGTAGCCGAAAGTTCCACACGCCAAAAAAAGTTAAGCACTTATGTGAAAATACTGAAACTGGGTTAAGTTTGCCCAGTAATTGGTGACTAATGGTTCTTAGGGGAGTATGGTAACCAATAAATTGGGCATTTAACGTCTGAGTATACCGCTAATCGACAATAATTGGGCAAGCTTTATCCGATTTCAGTATTTTCAAATACGCTCCCAGTGTTGGTGAAATTTTACCCAACTTTTTACACTGTATGATTTTGCTGACTATTTCATCATTTTCAGCCATCTGTCTGGTACAAGCTTTTTGCCATTTGCTTTACTGTCGTCTACGAGTGACGGCCCTGAGTAAAATTCATTCACTAGTACGTTAATTGAGTTGCCGCAAAGCACAAGGCTGTACACAGAGGTGAAAACATTATTACCGCCAAAAGTTCGAATAGATTATGAGCTTACTAGCCATCCTTTTGCGTTATAAGTGTATAACGTGAGACATACTGTGTTGAGAGTACGCTACAATAGGACGATTAGCTTCTGTGACTATAATTAGCTTCTGTTTACTATAGATTGCTGTCGCCGCTGGAACTGATATTATCGCCACTTGTACAATGACGTAATAAAGGTATACAACAACTTTACGAAAGCATACTTTGCAGGTCACTAGTGTAAGAAATATTACAATTTGGGGATTCGTCCTTACCAGCGGTAGAAAGTACGAAATGAGGGTATAGTTTGCCTGGCTTAATATTTCGTTCAAATGGATTTTTGACAGATTTTATCAATTCATTTTTTTTCCAATTCACCTTTGTCACATTTATCAGGCAATTCTACTATTCTACCTACTAGTCGTATTTTTGTCAGAG
>WURT03643175.1:1491-19762 GCA_009936505.3 Holothuria glaberrima | reverse complement strand
ACTCAATCTGGTTAATCAGTTTATTTGTATAGGGATCCCAGACGACACTGCTATATTCAAGAATTGGTCTGACAAGGCAACTTTCCTAGTCTTTGGCATATCTTACCTTTCACTCCACAAACCCCCCTCCACTCCCCCACCCTTCCCCATCACCCCTTCCTAACTTCCAATTTTTACACATGGTATAGCATATGAAGGGCAAGTCACAGAAGTAAAAGAAAGGATATTGAAGATAAACGTGGTGCCCAAAGCACTATATTTCTGTGGCTGGAAGTCCAAAAAAGAAGCTCCAAGAAACTTTTGGTATTTTCTAATCAACTTCAAATTGCACATAATTTTTTGGTTTTAGTAAAACAATTTGAAGGTAATACTTTCCTAATATGAATAGACCTATACTACTTCATGTAGTTTTTAATCATAGCCTAGTTTATGCACTAAATTCTTATTAAAAGATCACAAGGCAATCATCCACATTATCCAGTACTGTAAAAGGCACACAAGGTATTTCTCAGCTCCTCAGAACAAAAACCTTTTGAAGTGGTACACAAAAATAGTGGTATATGCTAGATCACTTATCTGATACAAAATACACATAGGATATAGCATGAGAGGTGATTGCCACTAACTTGAAAGAAAAAAGTATGATATGACAAATGTACAAATAAAATTGACAAAAGTGTTGCAACTGAATTGTTGAGACTCTTTTAGACTTTATGTACACAAATGTATAGAAAGTACAAAGCAGCCTACCCAAACTGCTAAATGTAGGTAAGTAAATTGTCAAATCTATGCAATTGTGGCTAAAGGCTTATTCCTTTATTACATAGAATGTACAGTGGCTCATTATGAAGAAAAATATTAACAAAATACAAAAGAGCCTCTTGAGTGGAAACGACTTCAAGTGTTATGTGAATTAGGATTTACTTGTACTATTTCCTGAGATGAATATGTGCATATGACAGCAAACTTTTGTTGCTACCATGCCTGATATTGTTTGTTGTATGGCACTAGGGTGAAACATGGGGTGCATTACAACAATTAATTAAAGTCACTTTTGTTAGAATGTTTGGCCTCAAATCAATCTCAGGTGAAAACCTATCATTCAAAATTTTGATTCTCTGAATTGAATTACCTGTTACCTTTACAATGTTTTCTGAATTTCACTGACAATGTTTTCTGAAAGAATGCACATCATATAAGTCAATCTGCCCTGACAAGCATTAATGTAGCTGCAATCCAATATATGATATCCAATTAAGCAGTGCATTCATTGTAATTTGTGAACAAGATTTCATCAGACATAGTCAATAGCCAATATTTGAGATATTGGTCCTCTGAGAATTACACTGGTTTAAACGATTCTCCTTGTGACCTGAAATGACCCACTGAATGTATCCCAAGCAAGCAACTCCTGTCAAACCATGCACAATGAAATGTGGCCAAGATTAACACAGCAAACAAAATGCTGGTCATAATAAACCACACTAATGATTTTAATTTTAAGTAGAGTAAAATTTAGTACTAACTTTGTCAAAGCTGTGGTGATCTGTTGGCAATGTTTTAATAATTTCATTATACACTTCATTTATCTCTTGTCCACGGAATAAATTGCTGTCCATACGTTTGATGGTATTGGCATCAATCTACAAAGAAGAGAAATCCAAAATTTTATTCAGGATGTGAAAAAGAAGTCAATTACATACATAACCGATCATAAAATTGCACATATCAATATCAACAATACCCCAAGAATTTGGATTTTCATGATATGTTGGTTTTAAATCATTAGTCGGAAAAGATATTCAAATAAATTTATGACATAATTTAGTTTTAACAGTATGACCACTGAATGCTTGGAGTGTCACATCACTTCTGATCAAAATTTTAACTTGAATCAGAATAATGAAAGAAAAGGTGTTTTCCTTCCTTTGTCAAAGCAGAAACTGACATAAGAAAAATTTATTTTACAAGTAAATGGTTTCCTATTTAATTATCACCAATGAATTATTCAAGTCAGTTTGTTTTCTTTTTTTACCTAATCAATGTATTGAAATATAATCATTTTTTATTGATATTCTAAATCTCAAAAGATGCACTGTGGAAATGTAAATCACATAGTAAGCATTCACACACTCACATTCAACTGCTACAAGACAAGTAACCTGTACCCTAAAAACTAAGCAAGCACTTCTAAATTCAGTTCAGACAGGGCCCAAAGCATTCACCTCCATTTCAAGGACCCACCCCTCCACCAGACCATTCACAACTGGTTCTTTACAATGATATAACAGTAACATATTTTGTTTAAAAATTGTTTCATTTATGCCAGGTATCTCATTGATTTACTATATGTCACAGGGAGTAACTTACCTGGCATCACATCGTAATTTGCTACACAAGTTGGCCAAATTACTACACAAATGCAAAAATGTGTAGCACTTTTTGTGTGCATTACCATAGGGTTTTCATAGTTTTACACTACAAAAGGAAAAAATTCTCAAAACTGCTATGCAAAATTTGAATACTAAATTATTCCCTGTGTCTACAGCATTCATGTTTTACAACATCATCAAAGATACATGTAAATGAAATAAGAGAATATTTGTAAGATTAAGCCAATGTTTCAAAACAAGGTTGGGATAGCTGCTTTGGCTTACATAGAAACAGAAAGCAAAGAAATTTTAATACTGAGCCAAAATGCAGAAACCAGGGATACGAGAATTCTTCTGCCAATAAAGTTGAAACCTTTATTCTTTAAAGCCAGCTGGTCACTTCAAATAAAAGTCGGACAATTTGCTGTATCAATCATGCTTCAAGTAGCTGTTTTCTTTTTTCTCTTCTTTTAAAACGTTACTTCATTTACTGTTTTACTCAAAGGTAAAAATATTTACTTTTGAGATAACCTTTCCTTGAAAGCCAATCCCTTTACTCCACAACCAATATTGAAAATTATGACTGTGATGCAAAGATTTGTTTACAAAATCCTACAGCCAATTGCTATTGTTGGTGCAATAAAAGTGCAATCCTTCCCAGCATGCACTGTAATTCTGTAACATCAGACTCACTTACTAAAATCCTGTGATGAATTGTTCTAGATAATATACATTTTGTAAGAAGTCAAATTTTGTATGTATTGTTTTAATATCATATTTTCTTATGGAATACTTTTAATGTTCTCATATTTATAATGCAACATATGAATTAAAATTTTCATACTGTCAGAGACTAAAAACTAATAAGCAGACAGTAGAATACCTTACCTCATCGACTAATTCATTGAAGACTGTCTTGTACAGCTGTAATGAAACCCGCCCCTGCTGAACTCTCTCTGACACTCTTACATCAGACGTGCGCACCACAGACTTGTCTCGTAATTTGGTGGTTACTGTAGCTGGTTGTGGATGTGTAGGTTTCGTCACTTTGTACCTGTTCAAATGGTCAAAGAAATACAGAGTAAATCCAATCTGCCATTCAAACGTTGGGGTAAGCAAGCAGAGCAAATTTTGTTTGTTAAACACTTATTACACAAATTTTCTGTGGGCTTAGTCGTAAACAATTCTAGACACCACTGTGAGCAAAATGACTATATTCTACTGATCCTGGGAAGCATTTACTTATCATAACAAAGAACCATGCCACAGAACATTTTCTACTTTATACTGCCAAGCTTCGCTGCACAGATATTATGTCAATCACATTACACAAAACGTATTTCAAGGGAAAATACAGACACTCCAATTAAAAGTAAAGCCCCCACTATCCTATTTTATAAAAGGCCCTTTTTGATCATGTGACAAAATTTTTGTTTCCAAATTGTTAAATTCATGCAGAATACTCCTTATTTTACCCCTAATATTCAATATTTATGTTTAAAAACATCATTACAGGTGCTTGAAAGTGAAACAAGAAGAGATTTGTAAGGGTTAGCTGATGTTTCAAAATAAATTTAGGGTCATCCTGACTTCTTATTCCCTTTAAACAGGAGTCCCAGCTTTTCAAAAAAAAAAAAGAAGAAATTTTGCCAAAAAAAAGAAAGAAGAAATTTTGCAATACTGCCATGACTTTTTCCTGGAAAAGTTTTTAAAATCCAGGATAATTATTTGATCCTTTCTCTAATTGGGTGTCCCTTCTTGCTATATGGACATGTTTTGATTAATAAAATTTCCTGACTTTTCCCTGATTTGAGGCATTTCTCTTAAAATCTCTGACTTTGCATTTAAGTGGACCTTAAGTCTTGACTTTCAAGATTGTATATTTTAATGGTTGGAAAATAAATTTCACCCATCCAACTCCCATTTTCAAAGCTTACTCCATTGCTGTGATATAAAAAACTTAATTTAAAATAGTTGATTGTGTAATAATTTGTGATGTCCTTCTTGTACAACTCACATTACTTGCATTTGTTTCCTTTTGAACTTAAGATGTTTATATGTCCTTGAAAGATTTACTGTTCATTTGCAAAGCATGTTGTACAGATATTTCTTATACAGCCAAGCCGCCCTATAACAGTACCATAATGATCACATTTGGGTGCAAGGTGCAAGGAAAACAAAGACGGTAACTTGAGTAGTGCAAGAATGACATCACAACCTATCATGCAATCTACCATTTTAAACTGAGTGTACAGCTTCAACATTTTATATCTCAGCTAAGGAATGTCCTGTGAATATAGGAGTTGGACAATTTGGATGCATTTTCCAAGCTTTGTAACATATATTTTGGAAATTTTAGACTTTAGGTACACTTTAACTTAAGAAAGGGAGTTCCTTTTTCCATGTTTCCCTTGATTTCCAAGTTGCCTGGGATGCCTGTAACAACTTTGCTCTAAACCAAAATGGTTACACTGTGGCAATTTTGCCCTGTCAACAGTCTTTGTTGCATATATTGAACATTGTTTTAGTGTGAAAAGTCTGTATTTAACAATAACAAGAAAGACAAGTGTTTATAAGACTATTTACACAATTTTGAATACAAAATAGTTGATATATATATATATATATATATCTATATTAAAAAATATTTATTTGAAAGTATTTCTCAGCTACTGTGTTTTTTCTTTTACAAAGTAAAGATGTGTGTTTTGGTGACACCTCAGCACCACTGAACACAAAACTTATTGATGACTGCCTTATATGTACTTTAAGAACCAAAATAAACTAATTAAAATTTTAACTTTTCAAACTTTTTCCCAGCAAACGAAAGTCATTTTTCTTTTACACAAAAAGCATGACCATTGATTTCAGACATTCCTATTAAACACATACAAGGCTGTCTAACTCAATAAAACATAACAGGAGAGCATCACCAACCCTGAATTTCCCTTTTTCTTGCGTGAACAACTAAATGTCAAAAAGGCAATACCGTAACGATATTCCATTCATGAAAACCTGTAACTATCGTGTTCCAACAAACCCTACTGGCATGTATCTAAAGCTTATTGAAACATTAAGCAGTGTTGCTAAAACTAGACAGAAAAATGTCATTTTGCATACAGCCCAATGAAGTTTATGCATGGCTTTGACAGATGGTGCTACAATGAATGTCACACATAATCATGGAATGAATATTGATGGATATATAATATAGAAGGGTTGACCACAACAACAAGTGACTATAAATTGACTTCACTGACCTCTCTGCTGCTTCTTTCTTCAATCTTTCCTGTTCCATTTCTCTCATTTTTCTCTGCAGCATTTCTCTCCTGGTTTCGCCACGCTCTGTTTCATCCACAGCCTTATGACCGAGAGTAATGAAAGATAATCAAAATGAAGCAATTATCATCACAACAATATTTACCCACAAATGAGAAACTTGATACATCTTTGTAATCAACATTTAATCAAGAAACTTATTAATCATCAATTGATGTGACAGATCATTGTTAACTTGTCATATTTTTGCCAAGTTTCTTAAAATCATTCCCATGGCTCTCTTCACCTGAAATATTTGATGGATGTTGCTAAAAATGCCCATCAATCATTAAATTACACCAGGCAAAAAAAAAAAAAAAAAAAAAAGGGAATAATTGCTTATTTTTTAATGATATTTCCTTGAAACATGTCAAAAGCAAATGAGAGATGCATCAATGCTTTCAGATGACCTTTTTCATTGAAATGCAAAATTGTCCTCCCAGCTTGGATCACTAGTGATATGGTTGAGCGGACAAGTTGGTGGTACTGAATGCAATGATGCCTACATCGAGGAGATATGGGCTTTGGCTCTCCCCCCCCCCCTTCCCTAATCAAATCAAACTTTAAGCTCAGTTATTCACCTTTTTGGTTACATGACATTAAGTTGTGATTTTCATTTTAAGCTTCCTCAATATATTAAGTAATCTCTTAGCAGAGTAAACAGCTGCCCTTCACAGCTTGACATAACTGAGCATATAACATGTCTATAAAAGTCACCTACAACTTTTCTCCACCACTGTTAAGGAGATTCATCCAAACACCTGCTACAAAGCTGCTGCATAAACACTGATTTATGTTTAATGCTCCATGACAGTAGTACTTGTAGAAAAGTAGATTGAAAAGTAGCACAAGCTTTCAAGTAGGTTCTTTGATTGTTTTTTTTAATATGACTGCAAAAAAGAGTAAGCAAGCTATACATCACTTGTTATTACATTACAATAAGATCTGCACCAATGCAAACATAGCTAACTATTTAGGTAACATCGCTGTCCTCTTAACCTACACAAGAAAGGTAATGACACAGTGATACACTTCCACTTACACTTTCAACTTTCAGTCCAACTCAAAAAAGAATAAGTTTCAAACAAAGATGATGAAATTTTAATACAGGGGAGTAGTCAATTATTTGAAGGAATGCCAAGAATCAGATTCCAGGGTAAAACACAAATTCATGGCATACGTCTGTCTCTTTTACCTGTAAAAGAGGCGGGAGGTCTTCATCTTCTTTCATAGGTTCATCTCTTGCTTTATCTCTCATTGATGTGTAGACCGAGAGCTTTTCTAAGTCCTTTTTTAAAACATCCTTTGGATCTGGTGGTGCAGGTCTATCAGATGGCTTCACTGTAAGTTGAATCTGAAACATGAATGATACAACTTTTAAGCAAATTACCAATGGGATGACACTTCTTGAGCAGTGACCACATTACGGTTTTGAAAGTGGGAAAAAACTGGGGGTGGGGTGGAAGCGGAGGTACAGAGGTGAAGATGTAATTGGGAAATACAGCATATCGGCCATATGAATAACTGTTTTATTTATATAGAATGATTGAGGGGCAGGGGCATGAGATTATCCCCCACCCTCAGCATCCCCACTGTTCTTAAGGCTAGTTGTCTCCACTTGTATGAAGAATTTTTCTCAGAAAAGCACTGTCGTCACACATTCCTTCATTGGCTCAATATATGTTACATTGACATAAGACTCTTGATGTGCTCTAAAATGGCACTGATTGTAAAACAAAGCTTTAGATTAACTCTTCAAGTTACTGTAATCAGGGTTATGACTACAGAAG
Organism: Holothuria glaberrima; assembly: GCA_009936505.3. Taxonomy (NCBI): domain Eukaryota; kingdom Metazoa; phylum Echinodermata; class Holothuroidea; order Aspidochirotida; family Holothuriidae; genus Holothuria; species Holothuria glaberrima. The sequence continues at coordinate 12,282 of WURT03643175.1, read as the reverse complement.
ATGGGGGGGGGGGGTTGAGACGGCTGCCCAGGAATGCTTATTTGCACCCATCACTCATGGTTAATGAAAGCCCCTCCACCCAGAAATGCTGGTACTAATTCACCACTAAATGAAGATTATGTCTAATCTTGAAGGAACTTGGAAGTAAAATCTATGTTTTGTGGTATGTTACAAGTTTTTCTCACAAAATGCACCAATAAATGAAAACTACAGGTCCTACCCTGCACTCTTTTTAACTGTCATAGGAATGCTAATTGTAAACTGTTTTATTTGGACGACTGAGGCCAACTTAAAGGTCATAAGCAGTCCCCCAAACTTATTTTGAAAAAAAAAGCCAAATGTCATAAATTTCTTCTTATTTCTCTTCCAAGTATCTTTCATGACATTTTTGGACATAAATATAGCATATTCAAGGTAAACCAAGCAGTTGCTCCTCGTAAATTTTACAATTGAGTGAGAAAAATACTGTCACGTGATTCTCAAGAGCCATTCAGGAAATAGAATAGTCTACTATACAATTCTTTATTGGGGTGACTGCATTCTCCCTTTAAAGCTCACCATTCAAACTAGTGTAGCTACAACACTTTTGGTAACCTTCTTCAACATAACAGTGAATCATGTCATAGAAATAAACTAATAATTTAATCCTGAAGTAGTTTACATGTTTAATCTCCTTTGTTGCAAACATGAAACAGTCTGCCATTCATTTATTCACACCATACATGTTAAATCAAGTGAACTTACAAAGGTTGGAAGCTACATTTCCCACTGAAAGTGACTTTAAACGCGTGTGTAGTTCTTCACATACCACAAGAAATATACAAATTCCATAACAACAAACTTGTCTAGTTTTCTTACCAGTTAGTGTGCCAAGTGCTGAGGAAACTCTCTTGTGAGTGATAGCAAATAATAAAATAACTCCAACCCACCTACCCATGAGTGGTGATCCCATGGGGAACAGGGGGAACAGGGGGACATGTCCTCCCAATACTTGAGAAATCGCCCACTGACTTTGATTTTTCACACAGCAAATTATTTGAAAATGGGGTCATGTCCCCTCCCCCAATATTGAGAACAAATCGCCACCCTTGCAACTACCCATTACCCCTCTAACTTCAAGCCATGTAGATTTCCATTACAAATGTCATACCTCTACATCATTGTCCTGGGTAACCTTCTTCCTAATCATAGTAGAGCTCGCTGGTCTACCAGCTCCAGGTCGTTTCTCTAGTCCAAGATCTTCCATGAAAGAATCTTTGTGTAACTCTGGCAACGAGTCAGGTCTGTGAAGTGGTAGTTCTCTACTTCTCTCACTTCAAGGAGCAAAGATAAAATTAATAAAAATTTTTCAAGAATTACTCACACATATTGCCTAAAATCTCATACCATGCATTCTTGTAATGGGACTTTTCTTTTAATTCTCTCCTGTTTTGCTGAAATATTAACATTTCCTTTCATAATCTGTTGAGCAATTTGGCACAATCAAATTTAAATAAAACCTCTTCAAATATTTATATAATGATCTTGGAGAAGGTTTCAATGAGGATGCCATTGAAGGACTTAATTGAAGTTACTCACACTTTCATAAGAAGTGGGTCTGACTTCTTCAAGACAAGCAAATGTTCTGAAGAAGCCAGCTCTTCAAAAGAAATCTGAAACTACACTCAGATGTCTTCATTTTACTTGCTTGTTACAAACTGATATTGTTAATTATTTTGAGTGGGCTGTAACTGGGGGTTGTAAAGTGGATGATTTTCTCATTTCCAGCACAGGGATAAAAAGGTTAAAGGGGACCTCAATTCCTCTAGGTATTAATATTAAAAATAATAAAATAAAAATTGGAAGTTCTCTTTCGGTATCATCTGAAAGAGGAAACACTAGAAACGAAAATTTAGCGTCGTAACTAAAATAAAAGACAAAGATTCTACAGGTCTGAGTATTCTCACACTCAATCCTTCAGGATACAATAGATTGTGGAGATTGTGGACATCCCAACCATACTTTGTTGTTTGAGTTTATCTGGCAAAGGCATAAACTATATACTGATTATACTGCAGCCTTTCGCTAGTCTGATAAACTTTATGCCAAGACCATTCCACAGAACCTGTGGACATCCGGCGAGGCCCAACATGGATGAAGCGAGGCCCAACTCGGATGAAACCTTTTGTTTACACAGGACAGATAAGCATGGTTGGCTAGAACTGGCAGATTGAGCTGTGCATATCTCATCCAGCTTCAATTTTTATCGTTTTCTTGTTTCACTACAATACGTTACTTGTTTAGTAGTACTAAAATGAAGTTTTACATGTAAAAACTGAAGCAATATTGGCTGAAACACTGTAATGAGCTGTTTTCAACGGCTGACGGACTTCCTCCACACTTCCACTGTTTTTCAATAAACATCGCTAATCCTTCTGTATGAGTTTGCTTCCACAGAAAAAGGCACTAGGTCAAGGCCCAACTCGGATATCGGCTCTGCCTGTAATTAGGTCCCAAGGTAGTTTATTTTAAATATAAATGTTTTTTCTCAGCTGCATAAAAATGCAGAATAATTGAAACTATGGGTTTTACATAGGTAACTCAAGCATTTTAATGTTAGCATTTAAAAATCTGAGAGAAATCAATTAATTACACAAGTAGGATCAAGCACAATGTTTTTATCTGGCAACAAAGTCACTGTTTACTTGAGCAGATGTAACAATCTAAGTAAAAAAGAGTGCGACCATGGAGCTAGCTGCGTAGGCCTACTACGTAATAGCTTCATGGTGAGACATCGTCATTTCAGTGTACACACATCAAACAGGATTTGAATTTTTAAGAATTGTTTTGAAGCAATGACTCTTAACGATTTGGATTCACACAAGTGTCTCAGTGTCTGGGGTATTTTTTCAGTAACATTGTTTACCTAAATGTCATTTTCTGACAACAATGTTTTCTGTCTGGAATGATTTTCTTTTTTTGCTGCTATAAACAGCAGCAAAATGCCTGCTCTAAGCGTAAGCCAACAAGGAGCAGCAAGCTCACTTACCTAAATCTTTCCACAGGAAAGCCTAGTACATGTGTACAAAGAGTATAAGTGAAAACAACGGCTCGGACTCGACCGGAGCACAAAAGAAGATGTGATAGTCTCGGCATCAAACAACACAATGATAGTCAGTCAGTCAACGCGCGCTCTCACGTAGTTCCGGAATGCAAGGCATGTGATGAGATAGAATTTTCTTTTTTAAGTAATTCTTACGTTATTTGCACCAATAGAAAAAATTGTTAGTTGCAGTAGGTTCTAGGCTATGTAAAACAGTTTTGAAATTTTAGTGGTCCAGTCTGCAACATGTTAAATTATGGACAGTTGCAAGACTTAACGATCACTCTCTGGAACCCCAGTGTCATGTCCTGTCACGCTATTAAATGTGTTTGCAATTTATTGCTACTTGAGTAGCGGCATACTTGCAGGGACGTATCCAGGAATTTTCAAAAGAGGGGCACGGGGGTTGATTGATCTCTGTCCTGGGGGAGGGGTCTTTAAGTGGAGGGGTTTCCCCATCCCCTTTGGAAAATTTTTGCTTTTGGAAGAGGGTTGAGATGCAAAATGGTGAGCTATATTTGACACATTTTGAAGCATATTTATGATCATCATTTTTCCTGAATCCTACTGGATCCGCAAGTTTCGTTGTTTTTTTGCCTCAACTTTTTTTCACTCACGACGGCCAACAATAGGTGGCACACACCTGTTTTCCCTTTGGATCCACTTCTGTTACGATCACGCAAGAGTAGCCTGGTGTTTAAAAGGGCTTCGGAGAAAGTAAAGGGAGAGTGACAGACTCAGAAACTGACCCCAAATGGCCCTAAACCCGAGCGGACTGGGAGGTGATCCCCACATTGCCACAGCAACTTGTCCTTGAACGGCCAATCTGCCTCTGTTTCGACAATTAAAAATCCTGAAAAATGTCATAAATCATTTTGAGGGCGCCAGGTTGACTTTGGCAGGGGGTGTGGTAGGAAGCCTTAGTGGCCGAGGTGGGGTTGAGGAGATATTTCCAAGCCCGTAGCCAGGTAGGTTGGCGCTCATGTACATAAAACGTGGCCACTCCCTATTAAATAGTTACCATGGCCTTAATGCGTTTTAGTATACTAGCACCCCTTATAAATATTTCCCCCCAAGAAGCCGTCGCGCTTCCAATTTCAGTACCTTGTCTAACTACCGGCATGAATATTACATAGGTGGAAACGCCGAGGGCTAGAGGATATCCCCCCTTTTTTTTAGCACTGCTCCCATGACATTCAAGTTTTCCCTCAGTAAATTTCAATCTTATCCTCCCAGTTTTTCACACAAACACCCCTGCCCTACCATGGGGTAATGAGTAGAGGAGCTTTGCCTGTGCCTTTAAACTTAATTTTACAAAACACTCTTTTCATGCTAGATAACTGCCTTGGCCTGTTTTATATAATGCTTTTCATTTTTTCACTTTATTTAAATGCAAAAGTTGATATTAAATGACAACTTTTGCTGCACCAAACTTAAGGACCTTACAGCCCAAAAGGCCACAATGCTGGTGAGCTGGGCGGACAAAACCCGTTCAGATATCGCTGTAAATGGGGCTGAAAGTATGGGATGGAATTATGACCCTAATTGAGAACATTCATATGACAAATGCGCAGCTGGCAGCTTGTCGGTCTGTCTTGTCAGGCTTATCTGGTTACATTCGGAGGTGTAACATAAAGGGTGATTCTACAGTTACAAAAATGCTGTGCAGGAAAGTACCATACAATCTGAAGGATAGAATTAAATATTGCGTGTTATTTAAGGTGCCTAATGTTTAGTGTTTAGGTTTATTCTAAATCTAAGTCGTTAATTTCACAAACAATTGTCAATGATAGCCCATGAAGGTAAGCTAACACAAAGCAAGGATTTAAAATACAACTTGTATTTGACTTTCAGGGGCCTTTGACTAAAATCGCTCTCGTGATAACAATTTATTCATTCACCTCCGTTAGTTTGATGTTCAAACAAACGAGATAAGTGTAGGGGGAGTAGGCTCAAGAGCAAAACAGCCTGTGTTTGAAAACTTGTGGTTAGTCAGACTCAAACTGATTCAGCTTGAATAAGCATTCAGTGAGGAAGATAAACAATTTAGCTATGTCCACAGGTTCTGTGGGCTGAACCTGCCATGTTTCTCTTCAACAGTTTTGTTAGTTATTCCTGGGTGGGGAGGGGGTGGTATGTAAACCTATTTTACCAACAACACACTTTTAATGACAATGCAAAGTAAGCTGCCATGTTGGAGGAATAATCAAGCCACAGACAAACAGACAAACACACATACACAAATTAAGCATAAAACTGAAGTCAGCTTGTGGTGCCACTTGCGTACATACAATATACAGTGTACATGCTCTACTACACTTGAACATACAGTATACTGTACAACTAAAATACGAGCTTTCCACATTGGCCTCTGATGTGGCTGTGAAACAAAACATGATGCAACGTAAGAAGGGTCTATAGGATTCTCATTTTTTTCTTTGTTTAGCCCTCCAATGCCTTGTGCTAGCTTCATTTCCTGATCAAATGCAGGCCTTCAGTTTTAGATTTTCCAGGTGTGCTTCAAATCACACTCCTCAGCAAATTAAGGAGTGTGGTAGATGTGCTGTTTTATCAAACTTTAATAGATTTACCTGAGTTCCCATTCTTTATTCAGGTGTGCAAAAAATCGCACTTCTCACAGTGATTTGAGGTGAGTGATGGTGTGCGATTGCACTTGCACACCTCAAAATTCAAGGCCTACAAATGTGACTTTAAGTCACTACATACTGTCACATACTCAACTGCTTCACTTCTCTCTGTTGTTAAAGTGCAAATCTGAACCTCTATGCAATACTTTGTCTGCCCTTTTTGTGAACTTTTTTTTCCACACACATCTTGACAATATTCTATCTTTTATTAAAAATTTTCGTGTTATATAGCATTCCTGTTTGACACAAGCAACTAAAATCATTTTGTTACAACCACACACACACATTTTTTTCCATCAACCAGGCCTTATGGTTTAGATTTTCCAGGAGTGCTCCAAATCACACTCATCAGGAAATTAAAGAGGGTGGTAGGTGTTCTGTTTTATTAAACTTAAACAGATTTACCTGAGTTCCCATTCTTAATTTAGGTGTGCCAAAAATCACACTTCTCACAGTGATTTGAAGCGAGTGATGGTGTACGATCGCACTTGCATGCCTCAAAGTTCAAGGCCTGATCAACACATTAAGCCATATTAGTACAAACAGTACCAGTTCGCTTGTCGAAAAGAACACTGCCTGACTAGAAACACTGTCATCTGGAGAGCCTTTATGGTAACCATGGTTCTCACATGTTGAACTTTACAAAGGGACATAACAAATACTGGTGTCACACATTTGAGTTATCTCCACTCCAAAAGAACTGTCATTGACAAAGTACAGATTGCATAAAACTCTTGACAAGCCCTGATGAATGTGCACTGTTTTTTAAAAAGAACATTATTATCATTGTATCAGAAAACTAGCATGGTATACCCTAATGATACTCCTTACCGGAGGTATAGTTTTAAATTATGTTGCAGTTCTTGAAATAGATTATTGCTGTCTCATCCTAGCGAGGACAGTGGCCTCTACTTCATCTCGAGTTTGATAAACTGTAAGTATCCCTCTTAAACATATTTGACAAAACCTATATATCTCATTACCATAATCTAACCACATCTTTGACAGACATAATTTATGTAACCAATAATCTATCATCAGCATTACTTACCCAGAAAACCAAATACTGTCTTGAATACTCTCTTGATCATGAGATACTGCTTCTTCCTCAGGCTCTTCAACAATTACTTCATCATCTTTCTCCTCTTCTATCAGCACCTCAGTGTCTTCTTTACTCTCCTCCTTCTCCTCTTCAAAATCTTCCAAAGCTCTCTCCATCAGTTCTGCATCAGGCATGTACTCTAGAGCTTTCTGAGGTTGAATTGGGGGCATCTGGTAGTCCATATCTTTGATTTCTTGCTCAACTGTCTTTTTATAGCCATGTTTACGTTTGGGTCTACTGCACTCAATCTACAATTTCAGAGAAAGAATTAACTAATCTTATTCTCCCAAAATCAACTATTATTAAAAACAAATGTTTGAGAATATTTCTGTACTATTAAAGGGAAACTGCAGACACCCAAGTCATAATAACTAGTGTACCTTGGTACCCAAATTTTTGTATGGCCCTTTTTAATCATTGCTCAAATTCCTTTCCAGCTGAAGTATTTAATGCAAGCTGAATAACTCCTGTGTTTACCTTTAATATTCACATCATGAACTATACTTAAAACGGAAAAAAAAGGATACAGGGGCCGGATTCTTAAAGACTACTTACGCACAAAAAATTGCGTAAGTCTGACTTACGCAACGTATCTTTCTTAGTTGGTATTCACAAAGAAAAAAGGTTGGTAAATATTTTGCGTAACTTTACGCAAACTTAGAGTTGTCGTAAGTAGAAAAGAGCCACAGTAACTCATACAGAGGCACACGTTGTTCATAGTTGTGTAGAGCGTAGGACTGGGCGTGAAGTCACAGAAGACAGTGTGCGTCGTTTTAACAACAACAGTCAATGTGATTGGCTCAAAATGTGACAAAGCAAGATTAAACCGCACACACCATTGGTTAATGTGCATCTGTTGTAGTTACGCAACATATCTTTACAAACTGCATAAGTTGTTTTTGTGAATACCACTTAAGAAAGTTCTTACGCACTGCGTAAGTATTTTGACATACGCAAGATGTTTTTGAATCCTCCCCCAAGAGTGGAAATAAAGGTCACAGAGGCCACATACTTCATATGTTTGTCAATAGGCTTAGTGCCCTATAAAATGGCTTACTTTTCAAGAGGGTCTTCACGTCCTTCTTCACAAAATACAACCAACAATACACCAGAACACACACTCTTTTGTTTGTCCTTGGAGTCACTTCAAATGCATACATGTGCCCTAAAACGTAACCAAGTCTTGCTTCAAGCTCTGCTATACTATCAACATTTAGCTGGCTTCAAGATAGATTTTGAGGTGACAGCTTATTTCCTTAAACTGCATACTACTACTTCACATATTATTTCACAATATACTTTTGATTTCAATTTCATACCACTTTCCTAATGAGTCTACTCTGCCGACAGATAAATTTCACAATACAACAAAAGTGCTTCACACTTAAATAATACTTTGAAATTTAAGCCAATGTAAATACAGTGGTACTTCCAAGACTATGACAGTCTATAAAACTCTAAGTCTGAGTCCATCTGATTCTACTATGTATATGCTCAGTTTTAGATCAAAAACTTCACGAGAAGCACAATGAACTTAAATATAATCCATTCATTGTTTAATTTGTCAAGATGAAAACAATTTCTAAATCCTTTCACAAACAGTCACTATTTACAATGCCTCCCAATAGAGATGTTAGTAAAGCTTTCAAAAGTATTATTTCTTTCGTTCTAATGGAAAAGGGATTTTTACAACTGACCAACCTTCCAAGGGAATTTTTACTGAGTCTGCAATACCAAGAAAAGGAATTGCACTTAATGCTTTCTTGGATACCAAAATCACAGGTAAGTGACATGAAGTTACACCCCACATGTGGACCCGTATGAAACATTTTGCACTTAAGAAATCATTTTCATGGTAAAAATTGCACTCAGGCAGTTCTTTCAGATACTTCAGTTTACTAAAATAAATGGGTCTGTGAGAAAAAGAAGTCTGATTTATCAATGCTTTGAAATCTGCTAGAGAACACCAGTTGTCACTACAGTTTCATGGAGCATCTCTCCCCCCCCCCAAGTATATCATTATGTTCACATTAATAGTCTGCAGACTGGCATCACTGCTTGCCATTCAGCTGTTTTGTAGCTCTCTGCCTGTCACTCATTTAATGAATTTTTAATTGAGATGATTTCAACTAAGGAGCTCCTCCCAACCCTTGAAGAAAAATATATTAAACTTCATTTGAAAATTTGTTGATATTCTCTTTCTTTGTCTTTTCATTTGTTCTTCTGTCCCCCTTTCATTTTATTCAAGCAAGGGGGGGGACAGGTCCCTATCCTCCCCCTTCCTTAATTCATTCCTACCTGCCACAGTGCATCAAAATCCAGTCTTATCCAGGTTGTAGGATCAATCAATCAATACTGTCAGGACTTGGACATTCTTTCCACAAATTTATACTTGAAGAAGTAAGAGGAATGTGATGAATTGTTGATAAACACAGAAAAGTTGGCATTAGCACCAAACAACTAAGAAGAGATTGATATATTGTGTTTTCATGCCAAACGGAAAGCAGTTCTTACCAGCTTTTTATATGAGAGTGGTACAAAAGTATCTTTATTAATGACAGGTTCTAGCATGTCTTCTTCTTCTGAATCTGACAGGTTACCTCTAATGTCAGCCACAATGTATCGCCGGATGGCAAGAATGTTCAAACTGCAAAAAGAAAAAAAAAAAAAAAATAATAATAATAATAATAATAATATAAAAATTCATGCAGGATTCAATGACTACTGCATAAAGTAAGTTAGTTAGTTAGGTAGATGAGGTTTTACGGCTCAGTTTCTAACCATAAAGTAAGAGTTTGTTTACTTTGAAGTAAACCTTCTTGTAACATACCTATTCCCTTTTGGATTCTTTGAATTGAATTGAATTGTTTTTATAATGTAGCACATTTTTATATTAAACATGCAGACTATCCTAGGTTTCTGCCTCAGTAAAAATCTGTTTTCAAGGTTCCAATGACCTTTGCCAACCTCACATGATAGGAGCACTTACTATAGACCACCTCCAATCACAACAGGTTTTTTTGCACTAAATATGGGAAATAAATGTAAAATACAAGACAAGTCCACGCTTGCAGATCGCGGTTTACAAGAAATGTCCTAATCCTAATTACATACACAAGCATATGCCACCAGGCCTACACAGCTTACAACTATTTATGCACCAAAAATTTACTGTCAATTACCACATGCTACCTGAAACAAAGCTTCCGACAGTCCCATTAATTTTCTGCACTTTCAGAGCCATCTCAAAGAACTTTGTTAACTTCAAACCAGGGTTTCATTTTGACAAGCATTGTTATACAAGGCATCACGACAAGGATATCTTTCATCATGGAATGCATTTTATTTACTATATGTCTTGTTTAAGAATTGTGCCAAAGTACTGTTAAGGTAAGTTGACTATTTATCAACATTAATATTATCCCACAAAAACATGTTTAAAAATTTATTTTTCTCAATATCTAGCTCCTTGAAGTCAAAAGAAAAAGGCTTCAAATTATACTCTAGGCCTGTTAAAGAAATTATTGCAGCTACAGCTAATGATTTACTTTATACACCACTTTTTGACTTACAATTTGTTGGCATCCAAGGAGAGCTGTGCCTTAAGACGACTGATGTTGGCTTGTTCACTGAAGACACATCTACTGTTCAAAACTGTTCAAGATAAAAATGAAGTCACAGATCAAAGATGCTGCAGTACCAATAAATCACTGAAATTTACAAATAAACTTACCATTTGTAGTAATCTTATCCTGTAAAATTTCCATTTGTTTTTTTGCTAAATGTTACAGACTAATGATCAGTACTTGATGCAAGATGAAGACAACTCTACTGGTCTTCTGCATCGTAAAGCAACTGTTTTTGTATGCAATTTAATAGAATAACAAAGTCAGGTTTCTCCCTGGCCTAGAAGCCAACGGTATGTAAACTTCAAGGTGGAGTGGCGACACCTCTGAGGA
>WURT03643164.1:8682-19762 GCA_009936505.3 Holothuria glaberrima | reverse complement strand
CTTGTCATGTGGGTGACTCAATCTTGTTACAATATATCATATGGCAAGGAATCACTGAGCCTTTTGGCTTTCTAGTTTAAATTCTAATTACGTGAATACGAAAGTAGTTCAAGTTTATTATAAATCAGTAAAGCTAATTCAAGGCAGATATCTATCTGATAAAACAAAAATTTAGAACAGAAAATGGTAAGAAACTGAAAGAATTGTAAAAGAAAAGTCAGCCTACAAATAGGGCAAAAAATTATGAAAATAATATATACAAAATTAATGCTGTAATTTTACTATACTTGACAAAAAAAATTTCAGAACATTACCCTTCATCGAAGTTTTCAAGCAAGCATCTACCATATTTATGAAAGTGATTCCACATAAGTGTGCTGGTCTAAAGACACACAAAAGATTATTATTGCTGAGGTATTCATTCCAGACTTGTAGTCAGTACGTACTCGTATAAAAGGTTTGCAGAATTTCCCGTACTCGTACTTATTAAAACTTATTTGTAATCGTTCTTGTGCTTATAGATTTTGAAAGCTTTGCATAGGGGCTAATAAAAATTTTGTGCCCATGAAATAGGAAAGCCGTGTGCTCGTACTCACAACACAGACATTGCCCTTGTACTCGTACTCATGAAATTGTACTCGCACTACAAGTCTGATTCATTCAGCATTATGAACAGCTTTTACGATTATCATTGATACTATGGGTAAAATAGAAAGGGTTTATAGTTACAAATATCTTGTATATCATCAGATCTATATATAGGAAATGAGTTTTGGAGCACTTTCACTCATATGGCAACAATCATTTGAGTGATGCGCTAAAGTTAAAAGAAAGGGTACTGAGACAAGCTGGCAAAGTAATTTTTAGAACCTTGCAACCTATTTCTTCAAGGCCTGTGGATTTATCCGGTGACTTCGATGTAACTTCTTTCATGAAAACCTCTTCAAAAACTTGGCAGAAAAAGAACATCGATGTAAAATCTTGATATACGTGAGCAGTAATTCTCCACATGGGCGGCGATCCCCGGGAATAGGGGGACATGTCCCCCAATATTTGAAAAAAAGCCCTTTGACTTTGATTTTTCACAAAGTAGATTATATGAAAATGGGTCCATGCCCCCCCCCCCATATTGATAACAAATCGCCGCCCATGTTTCTTGAACTTTTTGAGGGTGAGGGCCAAATGCATAGGTTGGGTTGAGGTCGAGGGTCGCAAGAGGAAATCAGGCAGTAGAGAAAGGATACTCGAGAACTAAATGCCTAACAGGGAGATATGGCATCCCCCAAACCAGGGAGTTGTCAATTCCCTGCTTAAACATAATGACTAAATAGTCTTAGAGTTTTTAAATAAGGATGGTGGCAGGTGCACGTTGACTGACAATCAAACAAAATTATTGCTCTACTTTGGTTGACTTGTACAGTCAGTTGTGTTCCCAGTTACAATTAAGCTCGCACACAACCTTGTGACAGTATTGATTCAAGCAAATTAACCCTGGTTCAGTGGAGGTGTACTAGATAGGTCCTCAAGTTTATATTGGAGTAAATGCTAGAAGTAAACTTAATAGGGAGAATTGTTACGTTCGGGGTAAGTTTATAGAGCCTTTAACGCCTGTATGTATCATGGCAACCATGGCCATACATGTCAGGAGGGCTGGGGCGCCCCCAAATGTCAGGAACCTTATTAAGTCAGGCAGATATTTTGTTTCAGTCGGGAGGAAAATTGGACAATTAAATTCTATACTCCAGACTCTGCCCTCCTTGAGAAAATCAGTCTCATACGCCCAAGAATTGGCAGCAAAATGACAGAGCCTCAACGGTGCGACTTTTTCATTGAATGCGGTTCCTTGGGAGGACAATCTGTACGTTAACGGCGCAGTCAGACTGGAGTATCGGACCTCACTCTCACCATTGTTGAGACTGATGCCAGGAATCTGGGCTCTCTAAACACCCTAAGTCGAAGGAAATCGCACTTTAAAACACAAATGTGAGTCTACAGTCACATCCGGCGAAAGGATTTGCTCGACAAGGGTGAGCCAAGCTTACCCACGAGGGAGGGAGGGGCCAACGCGAAGCCCTAACAAAGCTGAATGTATGGTGATGCAAAATATTAAGGTAAACAGTTTGACTTCATCCGAGTTGTTAATTACCAGAGGATCGTCCCTTTTAGAAAGGTCGTTCACAACATTATTTATATCGTTGTGACATTGGTGGAGGTAGACGCTTCAGTAGAAATATCAGCCTTCCCTCTGCATCAGCAGCTAAGGGATTCCATCTACGATTTCAAATTATCCACTTCTTCTTGTGAACTATCTAGTCTCGCAGTTCAATTTTGCAACAGGATAGGCATCCCTTTGCATTGTAGACAGAACCAAGTTTTCATTTGGCAGGAAATTTTGCCAATCCTACACAAAATACATGACATTTTTACTTGCACCCAAACCACATTAAACGAGTTTGGAGTCACTTTTATAGACCGGCGTTTGGCAACCATATCGTAAATAATGGTGGCGTTTTGTTTTACTAATAGTGTCACGTGCTACTGGCCACTTTCATTGTTGTGGGATCTTCTGGAGTGTAGCGAGCTTGCAAGAAAGAGCCTAAGCTGTTTGACTAAAGAAACGCATGGCGAGAATGAAGTAAAAAGAAAATGTTGGCTTAAAATTCTCAAAAGTAGCAAAAAACTTAAACAAAAAACTGCTCATAAATCAGACCTTTGACAAGATACAACTTTCCTATAAACGTCCTTTCAAACGTAAGGAATAGGCCTTCAATATATTTCGTAAGTTTCTGGAGCTTAACTTATCTCTCTTTTTGTTGAATCACATTCAAATGGCCGCGCATTAGAGTGCCTTTTAAAATCTGTCTAGGATTTATAATAAGACTTATCTAAGAAGACTCATCAACGTATGCCCGTGTTATACACGTACCAAATAGATAAGAATGAAAGTAATATATATTTGAATGATTAAAAACTTTTCCGACTCTTCCAAGCTGCCTTCTTTTTATTTGATTAAATTTAAATTTACGAAAAAAGTAAATATCTATTAGATGACATCTCGAATGGGCTTCATGTCATTTAAATATTCTTATGCATTATATCAAAGTAAACATTTTAGTGGTAACTGAACCATAACAGATACCCCCTGACGACTCGATATAAGAGGTCTCATACATGACTCTCGTAAATAGATAGTGATACCTTTTCCTTCTGCCGATGTTATCATGATAAGATGCTCCTTCCTGCTCAGGTCAGTCTGATGATCTCCACTAGCTTCGATTCAGTCTCAACGAGTTGAAATACAGTTTCACAAATCTCTATTGACTGTGGGCAAATTCGGTCCCCTCCTCGATAGGGATAACGTGTTTTGTATTAGATCGTGGCACATACAAGAGAAAAAGTATACTATTGCGTTGAAAATCATAATATCAGCAAAGCAGTGTAAGATGACGAGTATGTCCAGGTTACCAGGCGAAATTAAAGGGAAATTTTCTATACTACAGGAAAAAAAATTATTACACATGTTACGCAAAATGAAGAAACTACGCAAACCTATAAAAAAATGTCCCATTGAGAGTAAAAGCAGCAGCTAGGAAAAATCGTCGAATCAACTGATCTTTCGTCCTCACTGAACCACGGCTCTCGAACAAATTGGAACATTCTTTGATTCGATACGACGTTCAATTGTCAAGAATTCAACCAAAAATTGACCGCAAATTTTGCATTCGTCAATAATGTAACATTTAAATGAGATAGCACCCAACTTACCCCCTTTCGAACGTTGAGGGGAAAATGCAGTCACCCCAATTAGACTTAGTATGCCCTGTCATTCTAGTTCATGAATGTCCTATTTTGATCATGTGACAATACTTTGTAATAGTTATCGTTCACATCGTCTTCAGGGGTGCTTGTAAAGCAATAAGAGGAGATTTGCAAGCGTTTGCTAATTTTTTAAAGCAAGTTTTGGGCCGACTGCCTATTGCCTTTAAAGCAACAGGAGGGACAATTTTGCCCCTGAAAAAGCCAGTTGACAATAATTTATGCTCCTCATATGTAATGTAACGGGAAAATATGAATGTTTTGAAAAACATCACGTTGGCATAATGCATGCGCTATAAATTTCAGCTAATTGGTAGCATGGGGCATAAAAAGAGTGTTCTCCAGTCCACACTTAAAAGACTGGGGATGCGGTCACCACCGTGCCCTTTCCTACGCAAACGATTGCTGAGTGGTAGCCTCTATTTAAGCTGTAATAACGATTATTTTAACGATTCTTTAACTAGGCATGACCTAACGACCAAGACAGTGAAAAAACTTAAAAAGCTCGGTCAACAAAAGGCCTTGTACAGTCCAAAGTTTCAACTATAATTAACCCGTTTGATAAAGGATTAACGATAACCTAACAATAAAGATAAGGTTTCTAATGACACTTCTCGTCTGAGGCACTGGTCATAGATATGACCTTTAATCCTCATCCGTGCTCCTGTCACTCTGCAATGTAATACTTACAGTGATAACCACATTTTGAAGCAGTCCTCGGGCGGCAATGAACTGCACTAAGAGCAATTGCTCAAATATAAACAGGGGTAGAACATGAGCTCCCAAAGTTTTGATAATTTAATATCTTACCAAGGTTTGGTGAAACTGTTACATAATGGATATCGAACAAGCATTGGAGACTTTAAATCCGTTAGGAAGAATACAGGTGTTGATTCTCATAGCTACGTCACTAGTTTACATCCAAACCGGTTTTATTGTTTTGAGCAGTGTATTCTTGGCGGAAATTCCTCCTCATCACTGTTCTGTTGCCCCTAGTTACACTCTCAATGAAACAGTGCCAGTTGATGAAGGTGGAGTCTATGTTAGGTGTGAGGAGTATGTGAATTTAACTGCGTCGAAGGAAACACAACTATGTTCCAACGGCTGGGAGTACGACACGAAATTATATGGCGAGTCTATTACGTCTGAAGTAAGTAGGTGAGGTGAACGTCAGCGAACGTATATGTCGGCTTCGACTACAGTATTTAGGCGAGTTAAGCTTTAGCACATCTGTGTTGCAATTGTTTGCCAAGTGTAACATGTTTACTCCATCAATTAATCTTGACAATGAACGCAGTGCTAAAATTTGCCTACAACCATTTCTTTTCACTTTTCTAAAACAATCGACATCATCTGTACCGCTTGCATTCCCTTCAGGGTGTATGTCGAACGCACAAAATACAAGTACATTTCCAAGATCAAGTATAATAGATCCTAGTCAATGCAACCAATCTTACAAATTGCGTGACGAAGAAAGTAGGGCGAGACCTGTCTCGAAATTCTGACCTTCCCCTAAGATACTCGCCTCAGATTGTTTTAACTGCATTTTATATTGAGTCATACTTCCGAGTGTTATTACTTTTGTGATCTCGCGTGCGTGTCCAAGACCTGTCAATATGACACTGGAACAATTTTTTAAGTCTGTACTGGATTATTATTGAGAATTTTCTCTGGACAAAAAGGTATTCTTTCTCATGAACTGTTGTGACTTAAAAAGTACTGTATTGGTTTGATTCTAGACCAATTAAAGCTAACGCATGAAGCTTAGCAGTCTTTGTGTATTGATTACATTAAGCAAAGCTTATGGTAGAAAGATCAGCTCCTTCATTATTTTGCAGAAAGTTATTTCCCAACCTCAAAACAGAAAATAAGGTTTTCGCTTCACCATCTTTACGTTCTTCACTTATTACAACATTATACTGAGCTATGCTAGTAAATGTAACCTTATAAACTCGCTGTATAACTTAATTGTGGTTGGGTAATAACTGTATGTCTCCTCGGCAGTGGGATCTTGTCTGCAGCAAAGACTACCTTCCTGAGCTTTCACAGTCTATTCTTCTGGCTGGATTCGCTGCAGGGTCCATCATAGCTGGGCAAGCCGCCGACAAATACGGCAGAAAGCCTACCATCCTTGTTGCTGTTATCTTCGTCAACATTCTTTTCATAGTAATAAGTTTTTCGTCAAATTATGCTGTCTTCGTGTCCTTGAGGTTTGTTCTTGGCGTAGTTTACAAGGTAAGCTTTTTTTTTCTTATATCGATAAAGTAAGAACCAGTGTCTATGGATCATAGCTATGGAGACACCTCCTTTGTGTCCATAATTAAAGTGTTCATAGTTGGTTTTGCATGTTGGCGCTTATCCGTTGTGCATATTGTGTCTGTGACAATAGCTGAAGTTGTAAATAAAATAGCAACTAGAGGGATAGAGATATCTTTCATAGAATACATGAATGTTGGATGGATGAAACCTACTACATTGGTGAAAGTTCGTCTTTCCCCTAAGGTCATCAGAGGAAAAACTCCGAAAACTTTGAAAATACATCATATCAAGAGGATGTACTATGTGAGATCTCAAATTTGGCATAGGGTTGATTTATTTCAAATAGGAGTGCACGATAGGCTATGTCAACAAAAGCAACATACGTATAACCGATGAACAACACAAAATGTTACCAACATTAAGGGGAAATTAGGGGCCATGGGTAAGAAATGTAGATTAATAGGCAAGGTAGAATAAGGTAACTGGGCAACGCCACAATATTACATTGGAAAAATTGGAGGTTGGATCATCGCAGCACTCACGTCCACCACAGATACTTGATAAGGTATAAGGGAATAAGCTTCATGCCAAGATGATCCCCACGAACTGACGGTCGTGAGAGTTGGCAATGAATCGGGAATTTATGGCACCGAATTGGGAAATGTGTCCTTCACAGCTATTTTATTTTATTGACTTCTCAAGGTTGACTGGTACTGGGTATATTACGACACAGGACTATCTTCAAAAGAACACATTTGTCAATAATTTTATAGAAAAATCAGATTTTATGGAAAATGTACACCTTTCTTGATGTAAAGTTTGTCAAATTCAGGCCCCAAAACTTTACAGATAAAGCGAGAAAAAGTAAGCAATTAATCACAATAACCTTACACCTGTTCGACAGCTATTGGTCTTCCTCCCTGCTGTCAAGAGATTCGGCAACACGGCAGACTGGATATTTGTTAAACAATCTGTTAGGTCAATAAAACTCAAGAGAGGGAGTGGGTGCAGTTAGAGAACACATCGTTTATATACTCTGAATTATGACTAGATAGAGTTTAGACTGACGGGTTTTTTATTAGACTGTACGACTGTGTTTTCTGGGGGATCAGCTTCTCATGTTACTAAAACGTTGTCAGCCTGAAAAAGCATGTAACAGGCATGCCATGAATAGATATACAATGGACAAAAAAGTAATGATTTTGAATCATTCAGGTCATTCGTTTGGAATATTAAAATAGTGCAAGCAGTGGAGTCGATGGACTTTTCGTAAAGGTTGACTCCTAGGGGAACACATCGTCTTGCCGAAGGGGAACACCGACGTGGAGGACTGAGCGGTGCCAAAAGTATCGCGGGAGTCCAATAAGCTTCCTAAAACGTCTCGTGTCAGGCTCTGCCTTGGGTGCGGTTAAGATGCAACTCCATCTTGGATTCCAAGAAGCGGAACTCCGAAGATTCTGAATTCTTTTTAAAGAATGTGATAATTAGAACTACGCATTGGACTTTTAGCAGCAGGCATTACATGCCCCCTAGACAAACAAAACTTACAATATGCACATTCATGTTAGTCAAACTCGGAATGAAGTTTTGATGATTCAGGGAGTAGGTGCTTAGGATATGGATCACTGATCATGTAAGGTATTTATTGGGCTTTGAAACGATAATTCCATCCATGCTGCCCAATATTGATTAATGTTGAGACAAATACCCACCAACAGGTTTGACACTTAGGGGAAAACTCCCACCAAGAGCAGCCTGGCTTATCCGTGTATGGTCGGAAAAAGTTTGAAAAGCCCCCCCCCCCCCGTCTCCTCCGCATCTCGTTTGGTTCTTGTAGGGACCTAACAATCATAATCAGAGCAATAGGATTTTCGGCTTCTTTCAATTAATAACAAATGGTGACCGGTGTCGCTTAGACGACCCCCTGTGAATACTCCTTGCCCCAAAAATGCTGCTACTTAGCACGAAAAAAATTATTGTGCACCTTATTAACTCCTCATTGTGGTACAACTACTTTTTTGTTGGTCTATTGAGGCCCGAATTAGACGTTTTCTGGCAAATTGTAAAGTACCAGCATATGAGAAAAATAAGGTATTAAAGTATCTTCATATGTCAACTGTTACGCGATACAAAGACAACAAGCATTGCAATCTTAACAGTTTTGAACATTGTATGGACCAAGATATTTGATTTGGAAATTGTATTAAATGGGGATGAATCATGGCCCCAAAGGTCCTATAGGTCTTGTAAACTGATCTTGAGACAAAAATCCTGGAAAATATTTTACAATAAGGAAGGGCTACACAAAATTAATGCGTGGCACGAATATTTCTTCCGATAACATTTCTGTACGTTTATTTCCCTTCTTTCACGAATGAAGTGACCGCGGGTCCATACACAATCTAAATCGGTAGATGCGGGGTGTGTGTTTGCATAATTTTTAATAACCAAAACAGTATTTGAATGTCATTCAGGAGAGATTCTGAAGCAAACGTATGGGGGCAGGAGCCCCTCCTGCCCCTTTTTTCCTCCCCAGTCCTTCAACCGACGCCACTTAGAATTGGTGGATTATACTTCAAATAAGCAAAACGAGGCCCAGTCCAAGGGCGATACATCTAACGCAAATTTTAGGCAACTTTTAAAGGAAAAGAGAATTTCACTTTGGTTCAAGTTGAAATTCAAACAATCACTACACTTGTCCATCTTTCTTGATGAAGCCCAGGGATCAAACCGGAGAGTCCAAATAGACAATGTTAGCAAAGAAGCTGGAATGAAGTTTCACAAAAAACCTTGGTATATCATAAACTGAACACATTACAAATGAAGAAGTAGCAAGAGCCTTTATACAACGTCATACAACAAGTTCCAGAAGTTTGTCAAAACCATCTGTTGAGGTAAATTACGACAAGACGACAAGAAGAGGCAGATAACGAAACCACTGTTTGGAAGAGTCTCGGAGTTGACAGGTAGGGACGCCACCACAGTTCTACGGTTGCCCACAAAATCAGAAGTGCAGTCACCTTATGCGGAGTTTATCAATGCAGTACCTCGACAACTCTGCTAGACCATGGCATCACCAAGTAGTAAGCACTTTTACATCTGTGCCCTGCACATTTCCTATAATGCGAAGATGTAAATTTGCATTGAACCTCATCATTCCAAAACATCTTCATAGAACACAACATTAATGTAAAGACAATTCTTGGCAAATACAGTTCTCTCTGTTAGAAGATTTATATATAAAGTACTTGAAGGGCAGTTCGCGAGGTCGACTTTACGTTTTCCGAACAAATAATTCTGACAAGCGAAAAGACCCTTCGAGTTACATATCGACTAGCAACTAAATAACAGTAATGATATCGGTTGAGATCTAAGGGAATGGACTTTGATATCATGAGACGTCAAACTTTAAAGATGTTATAAGAGGTTAATTTCAAACCTACATTTGAAAATCTTAGCAGGACTTACAACAAATTAAAAATCAGCAATATGACTTGGAGATTCCTTATTTAAAAAACGTTTGAAATAACGACTTTGATGTAAGGAAACAGACCTTCGTCTACTTTTTTAGTCAAAATGAGATTTACGTTTGGGTGCTGCTTTCTACAAGGGTGATACCGTGGCAACATCAGCAATGAACGTTTCATGAATTATCCAGGTTTTAGTTTTACATAATTAGGTGGTGTGTGCCTTCTGGGTTTCTCTGAACGTGCGTAGTCGTAAGTCTGATCATATTACAATTTATATCAACCAGTAAACAGTTTTCCTAGCCTTTTTCACAAAATTTTAGCACTATTTACTACTTTTTTCGACGTACATATATATGTATATGTATCTATGTATGTATGTATGTATGTATGTATGTATGTATGTATGTATGTATGTATGTATGTATGTACGTACCTACGTACGTACGTACGTACGTACGTATGTATGTATGTGTGTATGTATGTATGTATGTTTGTATGTATATGTATATATATACATATACATATATATATTATAATTTTGGTCTGTCCCTGACGATCCGGGTCCTCTTGTTGGGCCCGATTATAGGTCAAGATGCGTGTCTTTTGACGGCATATTCGAACCACCAGTCCCGTTTTAGACCCAGGTGCAAGCTTTTTAAGTAAAGGACAAACAATAGCACATCGATACAGAGCTTTCCTTTTAATAAATTTAAACTTATGGACATATGCAATTTGAAAAATGCATTTTGAGAAAAAGGTACTTATCGCTGGGAAAAGGTAACGTTTTTCTCAGGGAAAAAATAACGTCAACACCGAGGCACATAAATTTACACCGGAATTGACATATTGATTTGGTAAAGCTGAGAGAGGGTTCTGAAAAATGTTTAAATAATATAAATTTTTGGACTATCTCGGACTTTCTATTTTACATAAACATAAGAAACGTCATTTTTCCATGCTTTCTTCTCAGGCCATTAATATTCCCGTCTCTACTATGATGTTTGAAAGTTTGTTACCCAAGCACCGTTCAACTTTTGGTAATATTCCTCCACTCATGGGAACCGTAGGCATAATGCTCATGGCAGGATTGGCGGCGCTGGTCAAAGATTGGTTTTACTTTAACCTTCTCATCATGACGCCGATGGTAATACTGATGCTGTTTGCTTGGTAAGTTTTCTTAAAAGAGACCATTGTTTTTTTAAGGCCTGCCTTTATAAGTTAATGATTAAAAGTTTGGGTAAGTACATGTTTAGACCTTTACTGGAATGGTGCAAAAATTGTTGGTGTTAAGAAATTAAGTAAGTTAGCAGTCCTTCGTGAAGTTATCGCCACGTAAGGGTCCTTGGTGTGGTGCGTAGTTCTTGGTCGGCTTCAAAGAGTCCAAAACTCAATTTACAAGCTGTAAGAGGTAAAACAACGCGATAATAGGGGAATTCAATCCCTTAACATATAGTTCCTGAAAGCAATTTCGGAGGTAAAGAGTTTTAAATAAGAGGGGTTGTCAGAGGTCGTAAAATCCTATACTTATAGCTCTG
>WURT03643153.1:0-19765 GCA_009936505.3 Holothuria glaberrima | reverse complement strand
CAAGAGGACTGCGGTTGCTACATTGACGGCATCATCGTACCGGTTAGTTGACTCATTTATTTTATGTAATTTTCTTTCCTTGCTTTCAGTTTTAAAAGTGTTTGAGTTTGAGATTATCTTTACAATTTCAGTTTATGTCAATACTTGTTTGTATTATGTAACCTCGTTGATGTATCTTTGGGAGGAGAAAGTACTTACGATTTCTGAATCCAGTCTGAAAAAGACCTTTCTGCACACAAGCTTGTGGTAGGCCACGACCACATTTTCATCTTATCTCCTTTTTGTTAGTTTTGTTCGTAGCCCGATCTGGAGTAGCCGATTATAACTTTCCAGTTTTTTGTGATAGATATGAAATAAACGCATTGTTTATTTGTTTAATAATGTCCAGTTGATGATATAGGCTGATTATTAAAAAATAACCTTAATGAATACATTGAAGTAGGATAAAATAACCAATCTGTAATTTTTATATTTATTTATTGTTTGAAATATCAGGAAGGGGAAACTCATGTGAACAGCGACTGTACTCAGCGATACACCTGCATCAATAACCAACTCGACCCTGATCCTACCTATCAATGCAGCCCCGACGCAGCATGCATAGTTGACAACGGTGTACGGCGATGCGTATGCAATGATGGTTACTCAGGTGACGGTCTAATGTGTGCTTTCACAGATTGTTACGATGCATATCAAGCTGGTCATACAATGGATGGCATTTATACCATACTTCCGACAGGATGGCCAGGATCGCCATTTGAAGTCTTCTGTAATATGACATTTGGTGACGGAGGATGGACTGTAAGTCTTCCACAAGTTTTTCGAGAATAAGTTGTAAACGTCCAGGGTAGAGTAAGACTACATTTTACCTGTAGTAATACTAGTAACAAATGCGACTACTTACAAAGTACATCAAGTTGTGTTGAAAATATGGAATATCATTATGTAAATCTGAAAAGCATCACTTACAAATCTCCTTTCCTAAATCTTTTATACACATATAGAAAATGTCGCTGTTCAAATTACATTTAGTTTTAAGGAGTAGTGGTATGGCATCTACATTTTATTCACAACGCGGTAGCCTAGCAAGGACTTAACTTCATCCTTGGGTTCCTGGGTAGACATCTAAGAAAATTGTACAAAAGACATATAGTCCTTGTTCTACATATTTTAACGCAAGGCATCTAATCGGCCTTTTTCTCTTAGTGTGTGATTTATTTTGTTCTCTTGTACTATTTTTTGTTCTACGATCGAAAGATTTAGAAGATAATATATTTGATCACAGTGCATATTCTTTACCTGTAGGTCTTTCAACGACGCATTGATGGTGTGACAGATTTCTATCGTACCTGGACAGAATACCAACAAGGATTTGGTACACAGAGTGAAGGACACGACTTTTGGCTTGGAAATGAACAACTACATTACCTGACAGATCAGAAGGATTACATTTTACGTATTGACTTCGTCCACTCTAGCGATACGCCATATTACGAGGAGTACAGAACATTTAAGATCGGTGATGAAAGTACCAAATACAGACTGAGTTATAGTTCCCAAAAAGGTCGGAACACAGGTATGAACATGCTGTTATCGAACTTTTATTACCTCTTTTACGGTTACTTCATAGGCCTAGTATATGTACGTAAGATATAGAACACACCTGACTACACTGTCTTTCAGTGTGAACATTTTACGAGAATTGTACAATATGACACAACCCATGAGTAAACTAGCTTGAATTCGTTTACACGTCATAGGACGTCATAGGGACAGCAAACATGACTGAATTTTACTGACTATAGATTTCGCATCCTATAGTTTGTATTCACGTTTGTCTATGACAGCTTCCACAATTCAAGTGCACACTTGTCCTAAATTGGATTCACCTAAACGGAAAATTCATACCTTTGCAATAGACCGTTTGAGTTTGCATGAAAATATAAATGTTCAATATACCATCCCCATTATAACACCTCCCTAGCCTGGAATGTGACCGAAGCAATGACATACAGTACAGCAAAATGTTTCGTGATACTTGATTTGACACAAACTGCCTTCAGAAAAAGTGCATCAAGTCTTCTGAATATTGTAAGAAACACCAAAATGTACGCTTGTAAAGCTTTTTGTTTCAATCTGCTTTCTTCTATACCACTTACCTAGGTTGTGAATAAGTAAGGAGTAGATATTTTTAGGCTCTGTACTAAGACGGTTTGCCTCCCTTGGGGGAAAAGAATAATCTCTGACCATACAATCTTCACCTAAGGCAAAAGAGTTCCGGGCATAATAATACCTCAGTAGATCAAAACAAAGGTTAATAATTTAAAACAAGTTTAAAGAGGAATCAATACATAAGGACTCGCAGACGTGTAGCAAAAATTGTCTCAAAAAATCCAGTGCTTATCATAACAAGCATGACCTAACATATCATGTATTCACAAGGTAATAAGCTAACAGCCTGTCATTTTTAACTTGGAGAGAATACACCTTTTAGATGAGTAACTGATAGGTTTTAGGTTTTTATTATTATTAATTTATCACAACACACCAGAGTGTATTGGGAGTTGACATGTCGATGAATAAATGAGTAACGGTGAACGGGCCTTTAGCTGACAAGTTTCGTATATGTCTGTGTATAATAAAATGAAGGAATGCCACAAATGAAACAAAGAAGACGACTTAACATTAACATCATCAAGAGGAATATTTGATAACAAGTATAACTTTGCTAATGGTCATGCAATAATTAAAAGTAACTAAACTGAGTTTGACCACAACTTCTATTGCTGTCTAATTAATTGCTAGAATTCCCTGGATCGAATTGTCTGTTTTTTTTTGTCATAAAATGTAGTTCAGCAAGTGGGATGTACCTGGTTATTAATTAATAGTCTGATGGGTGTGGTTATTAGAATTGAAAAGTCAGGTGCCAATGCAACTAACAAAGGTACTAGGGTCAATTTTCCTATTGTATGGTGCGACAACGTAAAATGAAGAGTATCTAAGATGCAGGAAATATTTTACAGTGGTCAATTGTTTCCTTACCATTTGTTTGGTGGAATATCGGGGAAATGAATTAATCGTTTGATCTGAAATGCTACATCGGTAAACATAACTTACGATTTTTAAAAATCCATGACCACGGTAATAGAGCTGTGTAGTCAATGGTTCATTAACTTGAGTCTTACCTTACATTACACACAGGTTATAGTTATCTCTATAATAATAACGGCAAGCAGTTCAGCACACCTGACGAGGACAACGACGGATGCAGCAATCACCACTTTGCACAAAGACACAGAGGAGGCTGGTGGTACACTAGTTATTGGTGCACTTATTGCTATAGTAGCTACTGTCGTTATTTTGAATACGGGACCAGTGGCTGCTATACACTTGGTACTTATACGAACCTAAACGGTGACTACAACGGAGGTAGCGGAGAGAACATCTTTTACAATGTGAATGGTGCTAACGACTGCAATCACAAGTTTGCCGAAATGAAAATTCGCCCATCTATATAAGATCATTATTTTGCCTAGAGACTAAAGCTCTGAAAGATGACAAAAATTTACTTTTCTTTTGTGGTGAATACACATAAATTGACAGTGAATTGATTTACGTCGAAGGGATTCAAGGTTTAAAAGCGCCACGACCTTCAGTGGAATAACCGTGTTAAAAAAGAAATAAAAGAAAACACCGTAACAACTGTTACGACCTATAGTGTAATAATTTACCGATTACGTAAAAGAACCAATAATGTAGTAAAAATACCGATAATGTAACAATGATCTTTAACGTAGTAAAACATTATCCATAATGTAACCGCAGGGGGGTGCCATGGCACGCCGAATGAAGAAAAGAAGACGCCAACATAAAAAAATCTCGAGTAGCGAGAAGCAAGTGTATGTGTGGTTTATGGACCCGCCTCGTTACCGTATGTCGAGCCAAGGGGGACAGGGGGTGAAGCCCGTGAAATTGTGCACCATAGTCAAAATTATGGGCATTAGGATGAAGCATTTGACTATGTATGGGGGCGTTTCATGGGCATAAATAGAATACTAAAATAACGACTTAAAAACTCTGTTACAATTTCTTAACTCGGGCCTACAGCATTTCGAGTAGTTGACGCAGTGAAGGATTGCGATGGGGGAGGACCAACGATTGTAGGGGTTACGTACAGCTTTGCAACAGTATTATCACTCAAGCTGTCATAGAAAAGAATTAGACATAACTATGCCAAGTCACGTTGACGGATGCACGTAAAGGGCGCTCAAAACATTGCATTTTCAAGCGGGTTAAGAAGTCTCTTTAAGAACTGGATTTGTTGGGGGAAAGCGGGATAGAAGGCAACATGGAGCGAAAATTTTGAGACAGAACATGGAAAAATTTTGAGACAGAACATGACTGATTCATCACAGTTGAAACCATACCTCCTACCCCGTACAGAATTTTATACCTTAAGCTGGTTTGGGTTTCGTTTAAAAATTCGAATATTGCCATGCCCCCTCCCCGTACCGGCGCAACTATCCTCGTTCTTCATTGGAGCAATACCCCCAGAAGCTCTGAGCTGTTTTCTAAATTTTGGGTATTAGAATAAAGCAAGTTAACTTAATCGTCAGAAGCATTTACTTGAATGAAGCGCTCTCAAAAATCATGATTTGGATGTTTTCTCTTAAACAGCCTAATTTGCATTAACCAGCTGAAACTTTACCTGAAGATGAAGGGGAACAGTGAATTTGGGTATCTTTGATACTAGGGATTGCATGGGGCTGTTAATATATAATATATCCCCCCAGCTGCCTGAGGTAAGTAGTGTGTAATTATGCCAAGTAACATGTTGAGTCGCAGCAAAGCACACCGAAAAACCCCTGAAAAACTGCAAAAACCTACATGTTTCAAAACGGCTTAAGTAATACAGGATGTCATACATTGCCATGGAGGTTAGAATCAGTGGGAATAGGCGGAAAACGGGGAAAATTAGGGAGAGTGCAGACCCAAGTAGCCCAGCCACTTATTATACGTCGAAGAAAAGCGGAATGAAAAAAAAAATCACGGAATAAAATAAGCCAAATTATTTTTGCATGTGCCCTTCTTTGTGTTAAGCTAGCCATCCATAGGTGCGTAATGCCTACTACGCGTAACACGTAGTGCGTAAGCGTAAAAAAGCTCATAAACACTTTTCAAGGATACACATCCATATGTCCGTGAGGCGTGATCCGTTTTTGTGTCCGTCATGGGTATGCGTTTTGGAAAACCTCCAGGACTTTTCTTTTACGCATACGCACACCATACTTACAGGGAATCTCCAGAAATGTTACGTCAAATAAGGGGATTCCCGAGCCTTTTTCCCCGCGATCTACTCATTACGTATTCTTCATGAAGTGCCATAGGCGTAGAAAGCTGTTCGAGACTGGGATTTGAGCCTTGTTTCGGATTGCTGTCCTGGGGAGGGGTCTAGAGGGAGGGGTCTTCCCCTCCCCTTTGGAGAATTTTTGGATATTTGAGGGTCCTTAGATGCAATTTGGTGTATTACTTTGGACAAATTTTAAGGTAAATTACTGAAAATGCTGGACATTTCTTACAGAAGAGACAAATAAGGGGTTTTCGTCTTCGTGGGGTGGAAGCATAATTCTGCTCCGCATTTTTAACCGCGGGCTATCCCAGCTCACCGCTTCCTATACGCCTATGTGAAGTGCACATGTGTTTCTCCTGGTAATGTGCTGCCAAAATACTTGATGCCCAGGCGCAAGATAACCGCAGAGACGAAGGAAAAGCTTGTTGAGTTGATGAGGCAAAACCCTGCAATCTTTGACCCCAGGTAGACGAGCCATAAAGATGCTGTCAGGCTGAGCAATATCTGGAAAAGCATTGCGACGGCAATGAACGACCCTAAAATTGTCAATAGCCCTTTCTCTTCTTCCTCTTCCTCATGCAAACGTTTCAATTTGTAGGAATAGGAAGCATGGTGAAGGATGCCTCATCTGTTCTCTCTTCTCCCAACCAGTGAAAAGACAGAAAATGGCCTCACTCGGGACTATATACGCAGAGCATCACATATTTTGAACGCGTTTATGGATGGGACTTTTACGCATACGCATTACGTACACAAAATGTATATGCATACGCATTGCGCATAACGCATTACGTTGCTATGGATGGCTACTATTACAAGCGACACATTTGGCACAGATAATGCCCTCTTACAAGACAGGAAGAAAGCGACAAACTACGCTATGACACAAATCATAATAAGCTTACAAAAATTAGCCTCCTGCCCCCATGTGAGATCGTTTCAATACGGTCACTTTTAAAAAGGTGCCAACCTGTTGTGACATATTTCCATTAAACAGTCGTTTCTCGTTTAGCAAAACTTTCCATTTAAATGCTTGTGGCTTAGTCTTGACATGAAATCATTGTGCTTAATAAGCCAATTTCATCAAGAGTTACCAGACCTTAATAATATCTCCAGGTGATCGAAATTAAATTGAGAACACCGAATAGAAGAACCAAGTCCAAGCAAGTGAAATCATCAGGTAGTTTTTAATGATCGCCTCTCAGTGGGCTAGGTATTAAAGTAAAACCATAAATTAATAAAGCTTCCGATGTGCCTCTTTTCGATTAACAGTTCTATGCTGGACATTGTACAATTGGAGAAAAAGAGAGGTGTGAAATGAAGATAAAATTTCAGACTTTTTCGAAAAGAGGGCTGCCAAGATGTCATGGTACCTCTTGGCAATGGACTATTTAGCTTATCCAAAGTATGACGGAAAAATACAGCGGCGAGGTGCTCTGACAATTTGGGCAATGTGTTTTAAAAATCTGTATAATCTCGAACAAAACAATTAAAACATTAAAATGAGGTGTCTCCACTGATTCGCATTCCGTCATTTTGCTCTCAAACTCCTTTTACTATGAATTTAATTCAATTTAAAGTCGAGACTTAATACATCATTCTCTAGATATATTCAGAAGTAAAACGTGTCAACAAAAAGATAGTGCTTAAAACAATACTAACGATACATTTCTTTAGCTAGGATACTGCAAACCTATTTTTTTTTAGAAATAATTTTAATTTTTCGAACAAAAGCTCAGTACTTGCTTTACTGAGGGCTGGGTACCATTTCATTGCCTTACCAACCTTGCCTTAAACAAAGTAACCAACAATTGTTTAGAGCATTTTAGTCAATCCCAGTATTTTCATAATTCGTGCCCAGTGATGAAGAAATTTCGACCCACTTGTTTATTTAATTACTTTAAAGGATAATTCATCCATCGACATGACCACGAGGGTCCTATGAATAAATGCAGGAGGGGAACTTTCAAAAAGTTTACATCTCCTTAAGTTGTTGCCGATGATGACTTTCACTCAGGCTGCGGAAGCAAGGAACAAGAAACAAGGTGGTTAGAGGTCTTTTCCTGATAATTTCTTCAGTCTAATTTGATGGCTTTGCGGCTATTCCGGACCATTTCCAATGAAAATGCGTCCTATTTGAGTACTGTACAATCCTAGTAGAACACTTTTGCTTACAATGATTGCAAACTGGTGATAACCGAAACTCGTACTTGCTGCCGGAACGCTGTGTTGCCGACCTCCGACTTGCGATGCAGAATCAATCCTACTAATGGTTCAGGAGCAAAGGGTCAATGGGATCCAGTGGCGTTTCCACGGCATCTGGGTGGATGCGAGGTAAACTGTCAATATATAATTTTGGCAATGAACAGGTCAAGATGAAAATTACTTATCACCGTAAAGCAAATAACCTAGATTACGGTCCAGCTTATGTGAGGATGGTATTTGATGGAAAAAGTGGATAGCTGTCAGAAGGGGCTGGGCTTGGGGCTGCAACCCCCAACAATTTTGTCATGCATAGTTTTTTAATACAATGAAAACGTCCAAAAAGTGAAAAAAAAGGATTAAAAGTAATGAATATTATACTAAAAGTTATATCACCTATTATTCAATCTATCTGTGGAACGGCGAAATACAAACAGAAAATTATTTCGATGTATCAGGCAACCATGAAACTTGGCAGTAGAAATGGGAGCTTTGCATAGTCCTACCTCATGCGTGCAGAAGTAATACGATCAGGCTATCCCAAGCAGTAGTTAAGATCTAAGCCAGAGTTAGTGGTCAGGACTCTAGCTTGTCATAAAATCTACGTTGAAATCTCAAATGTGCACATCAGAAAAGCTGTGCAAGTTGCGTTAATGTATAAGGGCAGAGGGGCTAAGTTCCCTTCGATAATTGCCTGAGCCAGCAGCTAGTCAACTGCTTCTATACCAGTTCCCAGGTACAAGTCTGGGACGTATCCCAAAGGCCTCATGCAAAAGGGTCCCTAAACTCTGCATCGCTATAAAAGATGGAATAAGGACTAAATATGTTATCACATTTTCAATATAAAAATCAATGGGGTGTTTTGCTATCAATTGGTTTATCAAAAGGTCTCCTAAAAATGTAGGAGATATTTCGTCTCCTAAATTAAGTAGATAGTCTAAGCCCTGGGTTGTAAAATACCTACACGCCGGTCACTTCCGGCCTGCGAAGCAATCAATGCACCCGCGAAGATATTGTGGTATTAAACAAAAATATTAGGTTAGGAGAAAGCAATTGCCCCAACAAAAGTCACGTATCTTTTCGAGAAATGTCTTGGTGCCGAACAATCACTTCTGTTACTCAAAATGAAGTAAGACATAACTAAAATGTGTTGAAAACGCCATTCGTTTCTGCGCGCATTTGATTCTTATGTCATTATTTAACGGTCAGCTTAGGTGCAGTTACGGTAAATGTGACAAAAGTTGGAAAATTGGAGTGTGAGTGCCCCAAATTTGGACGGCCGCAGTCTACAATTTTCAAGAGTAGGCCTAGGCCAACTCGCAGGTTCCTGTAAGAGAAAAATCCGATTTTCAGGTCAGTGAAATAAAAATTCCTACCACCGCATTCTGAAAAGCACGAAGACGTTTCCCTTTTTTATGTCGGGTCATTTTTGCTCTAAAAACGAACACCACTGGTTAAAACGAGTGACCTGAGCATAGTTGATGGAGGCCCACAGTTTATCTGATACGGTGAAACAGTGATGCTTTCGGTTAATAACTTTCGGATTAGAAGAAATTGACGAATAGGGAAACTGGAAAAGCAAATGAGTCGAGAGAAATTAAGCACTAGCGATAACCCTGGATATCTTTTCAAATGATCGACATTGCCCCACTATCACCATCTTTGAAGCTGGTAAACGTTACAACTTAAATTAGTACACTTTTCAAAGGAAAAAAAAAAACATGCAAACCTCTTCACTGCTATTATAAATCCTAATTCATAACAATGACGATACAGCTGGTGCCTAACTTCACTTTTTTCCTTATTATTCATTTTATTCGTTTCGGTAAAAATTTATACTTGCCCATTTTTTGTGCTTCCACAACTCCGGGAAGTTTTTAATGAAAAGATGAGTATTGAATCAAACTATCCTATGCAACACAAACTGACGGAAAGAAATTATCACCTGCCCTGCCCATTTCTGTGACAACTCTCCGCTCTGATAGATTTTTGGAGACTTCTTTGTGTCTATTTGCTTTTTAATAAATACCAATTGACAAAGTAAAATCCTCCTGAAGGAATCTTTTAATACCTGTTTTGCCCATACCTCACTTTGATATTTTCTGTTTCACGTCGGCTCTTCCTGAGCAACCAAGTGTACGTATTCAACCAGAACGCTGCTAAACTCAACTTTCGGACCTTCCGTTACACCGTACAATTGACGATGGGTCAGGGTAATGTAATTCAAGTCACAGTTCTGAATCTGTCTAGTAGCAAGTAGGTGCTACAGCTAATAATACATTAGAATGTCTCTAACCTGCGACCGAATGGCAAATACACTGCCAATATTTCTGAACACTGCTTTAGTGTCAAACTAAGCAGCCTATAGATTTCATTGCTATTTGGCCTTGAAAGTGCCATTTTCTGTTTTCTGCAATTAATTACTAATGAAGATGTCATTGTTTTCTCAGTTAAAGGAAAAGTCGTTTCCTCTTGCTCTGTTGAAGCTAGTCAATTTATAATTCAACCATATCATTTTGGCAATATTCAGTCTCAACATATCGCGAACAAGTCCGCTGGGGAAGTTTGACAGCCTTTTCCGGTTTTTGGTAAAAGAATCCTGGGAGTTTATCTGTGCTCAATCTGTGCTTCTCTCGAGCGTGTTAATAGATTTGTTTGCTTGGCCTATTGGCCGGCTCAAGTGTCTTGCCTGATGGCAGTGGGCGAATGCAATCGAAGCTGTGGCTTGTACTGTTCTTCTCTAACTGTATTCTTCTTTTTCAATTAAACAGTCGTTCTGAGTACAATATCACCTGCTCTAAACGTGTTGGCGGCGCAAACCTACACATCAAAGTATTGTTCTGCGTATGCCACTTGTTAAAAGATTACGTGACTTGAATGATGCTGCTTGGTGAATGATACCAAACTGGAGCCACTTAATAAAGAAAATAAAACCCCCTTCTTCAAATAAACGGCTTATCATTGATAATCTCCTCTCGATTTAGTGGGCGTTAAAGTATTAACATAAATTAAAGTTTTCGATATATCTCCGTCCAAATAACAGATCCCTGCTTGGAATGACTTTAAAATATGCACTGAGGAGTAAATTGAAATTGTACTGTTAAAAAATAATTCCTCAGGCAAAGAAAGCCCGAAGATCGTTAAACGTGAACACAAATATAAATATAGATTCTATTACAAAGAATAAAGTAAAGTAAAAAGGCGGAAAATGAGGTCGTGTTTGCAAACGTCAGATCTGCAAGCGTCTCATACAGTTAAAAGTGCCACAAAAAGTTTCTTATTACGTTTAAGTAATAAAATTGAAGATAAAAAAAACCCCGTTTAATTAGTGCTTACAGTTCTCACACAGGGAGAAAATGATTTTCTTCATGAATGGGTGTACTAATAAAAGTAAACAAAAACGCATAAAGACTTATTTTAAAAGTACACTCATTTTTTAAAGTTTATGTTTAGGGTATAAATTTAAAAAAAAATGTGAAATATTGTTAGTTTTGTGATGCACAACTTTTGTCATTTTCATTAAAATCACATATTTTCAGTTGGTTCTTTCGTTTTTTTTATTTGTCATCGAGGACTTCACAGTGTGCTGTTTAGAATAGTTGTATTCGCAAATGCATGAAAGTCGCGTACAGTGTTTAAATAAATAAATGTTTATGCTGTGTCTGTACGAGTGTCTACACCTATACTTGTAACTGCCGGACCCTCGTATTTTACCATTCAAATGTGGAGGTCCATAGATAAACCTTGTAGCATGTATGCTGATAGAAAAGATGTGCTTTGCTACAGCAGAAAACGAGGGCGCCCAAAATATTTTCAATCAATATAAATCTACATGATTGTAGGGATGGGTGTGATTTTCCACAGGAAACTGTGGATTCTACGTAACGTGCTACACACGCATACCTGCAAACGATGACGTAACACAACAGTACCTCAATGGGGAGTGCTTCTATATTTCTTTGGATTCAATAGACATCTTCATAGCTGCATCATATAGCCCAAAGGGGCTATTTAAAGCCATTGTTTCAAACGAGGACGTTTCCCAATTCCTTTGGGTCCCCGCTTGGTAGGTGTGTATTCATAAAAACATCCCCGATTGACACCATTTACAAACGCATAAGGGTGGTTACAACTCTGAGCCTGTAAGTTTAGTACCCCGGATTTGTATGAGTAAAATTTTTGTCTTTACCTGTCAAGGGGTCAAGGGAATAGGCGTTATAGTGTAAATATGATTGTTTATTTCGAGCTTATTTCATTTCTCCTGACACAGCCTCCATTAACAATGGGTACCTTTGAATGACTTGTCTAATATGTGTTACTAATTCTCACTTACGGTGAAAACGACACAAAAATATTCTCCCCGTAATACCTAAAGAAACAC
This sequence comes from Holothuria glaberrima, assembly GCA_009936505.3. Taxonomy (NCBI): domain Eukaryota; kingdom Metazoa; phylum Echinodermata; class Holothuroidea; order Aspidochirotida; family Holothuriidae; genus Holothuria; species Holothuria glaberrima. Next base: position 7,832 of record WURT03643153.1, on the reverse strand, counting down.
TGAGAAATTAACATTTACAAAATGATTTGTATAATCACTTGATAATAGTTGTACCCTCTTTCCCATTGAAGGTCCGTTTACAAAACGAGGGTAGAAAAACAATGTTGCTTGGAAAAACACGTTTCTTTTGCGAAACTACTGTCAATAACGACCTGTTTATTAAACTTCGGTGTTATAATTTGTATCAGCCGTCACATGAGACAATTAACTGTTATTTTCTTTGGCTTTATCTAGACGGCATACAGTCCATGAAGTTAGAAGAAACCCCACTTCTCTTTTAATCATCTTTTGGAAACTTTTGACATATTCATTTAATTTCTTAATCATTTTTTGAATTATTCATAGCAAGATGCTCTTTCCCACGGAAGGTGGCTAGACGACGGAAGAGTGTACTGCTCATATTGTAAAGTAAAATACCCGCCTTTTTAGAGCTGATAGTGAAGTAACACCCCAGGCTTGTTCTTAAAACTCCCTTTATGGTTTGTATTTTCGACCATATTAAGGGCGGAACTAACTATTGTTAGATAGTGATGGGTCAATCGCTTTTGCGAAGGCTTGGGCATGAGCTCCAAAAAGAGATGAAACAGTTTAGGCAAAAAACTAAGAGCGTTCAAGTTGATTTGATTTCACTCGATTCTTCTTGATTTTATTTGCTGATTATTCTTCCTCCAAAAAATGATGAAACTACGAAGAATTAAAAGGCCGGTGTAAAAGAAAATTATGTCTAATATATTGACATTAAGATTAGGCCTACTTTACATTCAATGATTTTACGTATTGGTCGGGTCCAGGGTAGCAAAAAATGGTGGGGAATTCAAAAAGCGGACTCCCATTTGACGGTAGTGAACCTTTGGTGGAATTAAACAGATGCCAGGAGCCCTACCGTGGTATGGACCGTTTCCCCTAAGGCTCCTAATGAGACTCAGGGGCAATAATTCAATGGCGAAGTTGAGGGCATTAAGAAAATTGTCGACACAAAAATGCGGCACTGGAAGTCAAATTTTGACCATCTTCCGATTGCCTTCTTACTTGAATGCACCCTAAGGATTACAGAAGAGATAACGAAAACAGATGTGACTCCGGGATTACCCGATAGCAAGGCCAACACCAGACGGAGTGGGCAGCAGCCCAAAGCTACGGCAAGTTGCCAAGGGGATGTCGAATTGCGGCTTTTCTGGACAGAAAATTTGAAACTTTGGTTGTTTTATTAGAGACAATTGGGGAAAATTATATTTTAATTGAAGAAAATTTTAAAAAAGTGGATTTTTCTGAAACAAAATTTTTCATTGAGGAAGATTAGAAAGTTTTGGGGTTCATTGAAAAATCGAGCAGATCATCGAGGATACTATTTTATTTTTGGAATAAGGCCTCCGGAGGAACTGGACTCAAAATTTCCCCGATAGGCGCCATGCCTCTCCTCTCGCTAGTGCCTCCCCGTGCAGAAATGACCCTTAGGGCATTTTGTATTTCAATAATTAATTACGGGAGCTCCTTCTGATGTCGCCAGAAACTTTTCTTTGGGTTGGAAGAAGAAAGGTGGTAGGGGTTGTTTGGGACTTAAGAAGGTCTTATGCCACTTAAACTGCCCTACGGGAAAAATATTGAGAAAGGCGAAATTGGAAAACCGAAAAATTGCACTTTTGTAAACATTTTAAAAGTTTTCTTGAGTGTACTTTAGTATATTGCAAAATACCTATTATGTTACAGGCATCTTTGTACAATTGTGTCGTCTGCCAGTGTTTCATGTTTATGGACAGCAAGGAAAAACTAATTTTAAAATGCACCTAAAGTCTGAAATTTCGAAAGTATACAACGATCTTCACCCCCACCCCCGCATTGTAAAAACGCCCGGGGAGGCAGTAACGCTCTCGTTTGGGAAATTCTACTATAATTAATGCACGGTGCTTGCACGACTTTGTACGTTTAAAAGATAGTATTTACCCTGTGCTTTGAACACACGACGTTCTTGTAGTATTACTGAACAACCCTTAACGGAATCCTGAAAGGTCCCTAACAGATTTGAAGAAAATCCCCTCCACAAATGTTGCACTCCGACTTCGACAAAGTCGATGCCGTATGCCTTGCTTCCTTCAGGTAGGAAACCTTACTACTTGGCATAACCGATAAACGCCATAACAATCAATTTGTTATGAGTTAACATAAACAATAAAGTTGTTATGAATTGACGGACATGAGGAACATTTTAGCACACCTCTCAACTCTTTCGATGAATAGCCAGACCTAAGTTGCGACTTTACAGCAATGTGTTTTGAAGGAGCAAATGCAAGTAAGTCTAATCGAGGACCTTGTCATGTAGACCACTCAAAATATAAAGATGGCCTGTTTTCTTTGACCAGTTCTCATGACTTGCCGATGTGTTACCAATGATTTGAGTTTCAACAGCTATAATCATTTCGAAAGATGCGGTATACGGACTCACTTTGCTTTACTCCTCCATATGCTGGGTGGGTTAAATTATCATATTTCCGAGTCAGATCACGATTTTGGAAAAAAGGAAAAGAAAGCATGAAGATACGATAAGCCACCCTACTAGTATACTACCTGCAGTGCCAATGATTGCTGGTTTACGCAATAATATTTTCTGATTTGAGTTGATAACCTTCGTGGAAAGTAAACCCTCTCATATGTATTTAATTCTAAATTTTTCAAAATTGTATCCCCAAAATCATGACCCATGTTAACACCTGTCTTCTTTTCTGTAAGTTCAACACATAAAATTTAAGAATATTATTCTCACGGGCCGGGGGTGATTCTTCTTGAAAAAAATATAGGAACAGTCAGCCCCATAGTCAGGATTTCGACAGGTGGATATCTTCGGGTTCCAAGGGTGTGAGCAAAGTGGCTTCTTACTGTCTTAAGATGATTCTAGATCTTAGAACGGCCCTAGGCTCGTTTGGAGGTCCACGTTAAACGTTTCGGTGTATGAAACTAGGATGAGGCCCATTTAGACTCGGGGTTTTTACAAATTGCGCTAACGATACCGTTACACTGAACGCAACCGTTACATTGAATTTGTGTCAACGATTTCACTCCGGTTGTCGTGCAGTAAGTGATGAAAATGTGTTGAATGCATTATTTCATTGAATACATTTTTAAAAATATTATTGCAATTCCCCAAACTTCTCTCTCCTGATTTTTTCTTATTTATTTTTTTAACGAGATTCACTGGTAGGGATAACTGTATCAAACCCATCCCCTTTTTGTTGAGGAGGTTCATCCCACCAATTCTTCACAGTATGCTAGTCTTTGCACCAGATAGAGTTTTGAATTCTGTTGTCTATTCGTATCAAAAAAATGAACACCTAATTATTTATTTTAGTTTCTCACATACTTGAAAATGTGGCTATACATGTTGAATCTATTAGAAATTTTATCCATAATTTTTTAGTTTGTAAGTTTCGTTAACTAAATAGTTTTCATTTCCATGTCCTCTAAGTGTAATTCTTGTGTATCCAAGTGTAGCTAATACGATTCAAGTGTAGCTAATACGATCAGAAATGCTTTCGGACCTTCTCATACAATGTAGAATTGTGGCAGGCTTTGGTTGTTTTAATTCAAATCACAATTCTTTTTCTGCCTAAGATTGGCATTCTTTTATGTCGCGTATGACTGTCAACATGAACTATCTTTATACATACAAGATCGTCCTATTAGTTTTGTCCAAGTGTCTTTTAAGCATCGAACTTTTATCAACGCAGCGAGGTAAGTATTTCGAAGATTTTGTTAAAAAGGAGGCAAGGTACGTTATTCGATAAACATGTGGTAGTAGGATTTCGCAATTTAGATTTTGTCAAAAACCTAACTGTGTGTTTTCAGTCGATTTAGTTAATAAAACAGATACAATTTAAACTTATTGACAAAACTATATTGCATCTCTGGGGAAAAATCAACTAACTTTGAAAAATCTTTGGCGCAAAGAAAATAAATGCCAAGGACTTATCACTCCTTGGTACAACTTCTATTAACATTTGCAAAGATTATTACAAACGTAAATGACCTTAACTATTCACAAAAACTTCAGTAGGGTAGGTGTAAGAAGTCGAAACTTACATTTGTAAGACAACAGGCTCAAAATCGCGGATTATGGAATAAAACGAAATTCGTTTAATACAAAAAAGGGCCCATGCTCCTTTGAAGGTGGTCTTTAGTAAAATGTAAGACAATGCAAAAGAATTCAACCAAACGCAACAGTTTTCTCAATTTTGGCATCATATTGTTTCTAACCCTTGTCTTTTACCCAGAGATATATCGTTATTCTACCAAACATTTACAAATTACTTTAAACACTGCAGCATATGTTACAGAAAATGTTTAAATTGAAGTCAGCCGAAGTTTTTCTTTGCCATGTTGTTTATTAAACTTCCAAACCATAGGCAAAAGGATTTAGTATCATTTCCATTGTAGGCCAAAAATTATCTTTTTATTTAGTCTTATAACTAATTACAGGAAAATTAAGTTCGTTTTAATTACAAGATTCCAACAAACTTACTCTTATTTACAGCTATGGATCTGTCTAAATCTTTTTTCAGTGTAAAGCGTTTGCCATCACATAGCAACAAATATTCACCTTTCATATTGTATTAAAATTGCAACAGACTTAACGGAATGCTGGTGATCATATTACTGACAACATGCAGGGTGGTTATGTTTCCTCATAATATTACACTTTCCTCCAATTTGTTCTTAACAAATGTAGAGTCCTATGTTATTTCTTACTTCAAAGCCAGTAATATCAAAAAGAATAGAGAAAAATAACAGGCAATGCTCTACAAATTTTCAATCCTCCCTCAATGTAATTGAATCATAAAATACATGTTCGTTTTTTTTTACCTTTGTAAACGCAATTTAAAATGGTCACAAAAAATTCCTTGTTGGCATGACCGGGCTAATATGACTCAAACTTGGACTCTTCTTTCTAATATAGTTTGTTTCAAAACCACAGGAAATTTCTGAAACACTATCAGCTACTTCGAAAGTAGATTTCCACAGTGACAAGCAATTGATATTCTTTGAGAATCGACATGGTGATTTTTGCACTTCCTAGTGATTAACAAAATATATTACTAAGTTTAAAGACACAGCTTTGTTGAAAGTTCTGTGTTCCACAAGTTAATTAAATAATACTTTAAAGAACCGACAAGCGAAGAGAAAAAAAAATAAATTCATCGACTGAACAAATATTTGATTTATTTTCAAGGTGAAAGGGTGACATAAGGCGAGAAAATTCATGTACAAAGTTATATTTTCTACAAAAGGCTCCCATGCAATGTGTTATGTATGACACGAATACCGCTGTGTGGACAACAGGAAACAACTTCTTAAGAAAATAGAGACTCCTAAAGTTTCCATTTTGCATAAAAAAAAATTCACAGTTGCACAAGGCTTTGACGTTATTTTGTACTTGTTTTCTGCCTTATAAGTCACTTATTAAAAGACTGTAGGAATTTAAACTGATATAGTTTGCAAAAAATGATACACATCAACCAAACAAATTTTTCCGACCTTTTACCGGTTCAAATTGCTATGATTCTATTTGATGTGGGTTTTTCACATAATTGTTTGACTTCATCTTCCTTTAAGCACGGCTTTAGTATCGTATAATTAATGATTATATTTTCATAAATTATTTGGAATAAAGAAGTGAATTTTGAATGTCTTTACTCATTATACACGTTACAATGTTCATACTACCATCGAAAATGATGAGCGAGAAAGATCTTGCTTACAAAAGTACAGCTTAGGATGTGGCTGGATGTGCTAAAAGTCTAATGCATCTGCCTTTATTAATTAGGGTAATTTTAACCAGTTTCAGTCAAAATCATATTTGGACGCGTTCATTGGAATTTCACTTTTAAGAAAGTTGCATTCTCTTATCAACTCATTTTAAAGACGTTAAATTATTATTGAAGGGACGAATATATACATTACGGATATCTTTCATAGTTGCATTTCGAAAAGGCATTTTCACTGACTTTCACATTAAAAACAGTTCTAAAATGAGTGCAGATAATAATGTTAAATAAATTGTTTTATCATAATTTTTAAGTTCAAATATGGAGTAGCTCGATGTATTTTTAAACCATCATCAAAAGCGCTACCTTTGATGCTTGGGGACCCTGAGCACTCCTGATTACTTCTCTCCCTAAAAGATATCGAAGTATAGAGAAAAGAGTAAAACATTAATTTATTTTTTTTTTACAACTTCTTGTAGAAAACTGGCCAACGTCGCTTGCCACAAAATTGTATTTCTTTCAACTATACGCATGCATTTTGTTCAGGATCATATACTTAAAACGAAACGTCAAAGTGTTACAGCTAAATAAACATGCGCAATAGTTTATACACAGTTTGAAGTACTTTCAATCGTGCTCCAACTCCTAGATTTTTCATACCCTACATATTTAGGGCCACATGATAACCTGCCCAAAGCAAACGTGTTGATTATTACTTACGTAAACGGAGAAATTCTGCAATGCGCACAAACTCTGAACATTTTTGGAGTAATAAGATTGAATTTTAAGATATCTATTTTTTCTTTACTTTTCAATATTTAGTCTATTTTTCGTCTCGAGATAGTCATTTAAGACTTTTGCCACGCATGTTTTATTTTTATCCTATAACCACATACCGTCAAGTGAAAAAAATTCAATTTAAAGTCGTTTCGTTTTCAGGTCATTTTATATAAAACATTGCCTCAGAAATTGTTTGTGTGTATTTAACATTATATTTGATCATAGTCTCTGTTAAATGAAACCGGTGTGTATAAAAGCATCGTAACACTATAATGCTAAGCCTACATTTACTTCTATTTTTTTATCAAAAGTTCGTCATAACGGTCATCGAAGAAGAACACATAACATAACACATACTTAATGTGAAGACGTAGTATTTCCTACACCATGTAAGAATCTATATGCGTGCTAGAAACGCAGCCTACTTCGAGCGATGACGTTTATCTGGTTATACAGTATAAAAGTTTATTTTAATTATCTCAATACTTTTTCCACTAAGGTCCATCCTACTTCTTTTACCAACAACCGGGATATCCACGAGATTGTAAGGAAGCTCGTGACCAGTGTTCATCGGATAATTTAAGCGGTGTTTATACAATCAAGCCAGATGGATATTCACAATCCTTTGATGTATTTTGTGACGATGATGTTGCGTCTGGTGGCTGGACGGTATGTCAATCTTAAGTCATTTGTAAGAAGGATTTTTATGCGGTATAACTTTTACCCTAGCAAAATATGATATTGGCGCAAATTATGTTCAATTTGTGTTTTAAAAGGATTGCTCTTCCCGAATAAAAAAAAATAGGCAAAGAAAATAGGGGTGTCTACTGTCGTAAACAACTTGTCTTGTGTCTGCTGAGAAAAACTGAAGGTCTCTGCATGGCTCAGTTAAAAACAGAATTCTTCAAAGCAAGTGTTTTTAAGCCCCGGCCTCACGAAGCAACGACAACGAATCCGACACGATATCAATTTTAGCATAGAGAAATTGTTACGGTATAGTACCATTTTAACAGAGTGGTCACACCAAACTAATAAACGAATCTGAAATTGTCAATGCCGAATATCTTTGAGTTGTCGGAAGAATGAAAAAAAAAAAAAAACAAGACCAAACGATATAAAATTCTAAGCCGTTGAAACGCTTTCTTGAGTGTGACTTGATTTCTCTTTGCAACGCTCAACAAACGAGCCATTGTTGTTAAGTAACATTGGGTACACACACACACTATATATATATATATAGAGAGAGAGAGAGAGAGAGAGAGAGAGAGAGAGAGAGAGAGAGAGAGAGAGAGAGAGAGA